>JXCR01143097.1:197463-211642 GCA_002079205.1 Phalaenopsis hybrid cultivar | reverse complement strand
GGCCTTCCAATCTCTCAACATATCTAAAACATAAGTTCCATTACGCTAGAGCCAGAGAGCCCCTGCATCCTTGAGAAGCTTTACCAGCTTGCCGCCAAGATGCAGAGACATGACTTTATCTGTAGATCCTATCAATCTCCCTCCGATAAACACCACTGGAACTGGAGGATTTCGTCCAATGAGGCCCGCCAGTGCGCTTCCCATTTCCTTCCCATGAGCCTCCTCGTCCAGCTCATGTACGTCGACATTAACGCCCAGATCAAAGAGCAGACTCTTCACCGTGTAACTCATGCAGCACGAGCTCAGGCTGAAGATCACCACAGGCCTTTTGGACACCAAACTGTTCACCTCCTCCATTGCCACCTGTTTTTGTTTCAGAAAGAAAGCCAATGTTGTTTATGGCAGGACTGGTTTGTGTATACATATATATAGCATGCATGGAAAAGATGCATTTTGTAGTAAAGCTCAACTTTATGGTTTGATGGATAGATTTGAATGTGTCAGAAAGTTCTGACTTGTATATGGATGAGGAGAGCTTTAGTTTTTGTTGAAACTGGCAAGGATTTAAGAGATTGTGGAATTTTTGGAATATTTGGGAGATAGCACATGAGAAAAAGATGTTGAGGCTTCTGCCGTTTTGAAGATAAGATTTTGATTCTTTTCTTATTTTGATGTTAGACATTTGATGCTAAAGTGACAGAGCCCCGTTAATTTAAGCATAAGATTCCTTATACTTTGGACGGCATCCTAAAAAAAAAATTTATCACTGTTCACAAATTATAATGGTAACTCCAAGAAATGCAACCTTAAAATACTATTCATGTCATCATATTTAAACTTCAATGCTATATAGCCGAATGCAGGATATATTGTCAAATATCATAAAGGGTAGAGTTCTAGTTAGCATGGCTCAAAGGTCAATTTGGCCTAGTAATGACCTGGGCAAACTTATTTAGCCAAGATGTTGGATTCGCCCAAGATAATTCCTTCAAGCAATATGTAACAAACAATTACTCAGCTAAGTGACAAACATATATTTATTATCTCGTCATTTGACCAACACATGCTTGTCAATTTCGTTGTTGTTGAGCTACATTCGACAACTTGAAGGGCGACACTAATGAGCTTGCAATTCATCAAGTTATAGGTCACACTAGACATTTTGCATTTTGATTGCAAAGCACGCACACATACATATATCTATAGGCAGATTCATGTAGAGTCTAGGTGGGTAACTGCCCATCTCAGATTCAAATCTTTTCTTATATGAGCGGGCAATTTGGCCTATTAGCCTTGTTGAATTATTACTTTGCCTTTCGTTGTCCTATCCTCTCCCACGTTGGGTCTAGGGAGACAATTTGTCTCCCATAAAAAAATAGGCTTGATTTGCTCTGTTAAATATTTATGTGTGCGTTTTTAAGATACACACTAACAAGCATATAAATAAGAGAACATTAATGTTAAAATACATAATACAATACCAAAACCATTCAAGCTCTTATAGTTTTTCATTACAAAAATATCAGTATTTTGGTATTATATCTCATTCTTATTGTGAGAGTTTATATTTTTAAGTAATTGTTATTTTCATATCATCAAATTCTTAGGTATTTACATGTCTAGCACCAAAAGTTTTATATTTTACATATATTACCCGAATATTTCATATCATATAAAAAATATCATCATTTTAACTTTTGAAAAGTCAAATACGTCTTTCATACAAATGTAAGGTGGTGTGTATCCAAAAACTAGAATTTTGGTGTTAGATATTTAAATATATAAGTCTTGAGTTGCATGTATTTATGTATGTAAATTTTTCATAAAATTTTGAGTTTTACAAGTGCTAAAATATTTGTGTAATTTAGTTGTATACAATTTATTTTAAGGTCAATCAATTGAAACGGGCTAGATCGTTGAGATTTTTGAGCTGGAACGAATCTAAATTGCTCAATTTGAGCCAGCTCGTTTCCATTCAAGCCAATATTAAGCCGACCCCTGGCTATATTGAAATTGAATATTTTGTAAATCTATTTAGAGCTGAATATGCAAGGGTTGCAATTAGATGTGTCAACAGATATGAATTATGTGATATGTATGTAAATCACATAATTGTCATGTTTATGTGAAAATAAGCAAGTCTATGTGTTTTATACATAAACTTATAAGAATTGAGTGATATGTAAGCTCATGTCCCTTCGTACATGATACACATTGATCAAGATTTTACCTTTGGTATATCTACAATGTTGCATTTATATGGTGTGTAGTGCTTCATTTTTAAATCATATATAACTCAATTTAGTACTTCTAGGTAGTAATTATGTAACTCTGCTTATTTATTTTTTAATTAAATAAAAAAGTATTTGTTAATTTTTGCATTGTAAGCCCTAGAATTTACAATAAACTACATCCGGGTAGAAAAAGACTAACTGAGGAGTTTTTTGACACTGGTTAGTCATTTGTGCAAGTAGTATCTCAACATTTAACACCTATATGAGGGTAAGTTTTGATGCCCAGTCATTTACAAAACACAAGGGTTGAGATACTTAATATCAGATGACGTCAAATATGATTTATACCGAAGGAAATTTCAATCAACTAGCTATTTTTAGACTTCACATTGTGTGGTTGAACCTAAAATTTACACTAAAGTTGGTCCTTTAATAAACTATGCTTTTTTATCGAGCTACGATCCTCCAGCTAACTATGACACAAATAGATTTGTAGAAAAAAATTTCAATGGAACAAGAACTCATTATGTGAGTCAAATGGATGAAAAACCAACAAACAAAAAAGCTTAGTTGTTTTATGAATTATTGAATACAACACATAAACCATTATGGGAAGATTGCATATCTTATTTTGAGTTATTTATGACTTTTAGAATACTGACAATTAAAATAAAGTTTAGCATACCCTAAGATTGATTTATTCAGAATTCAAGATTACTAAATGACACAAATTCACAAGAAAATATAATGTCACAAAACATATACAAAACCAAAAAAAAAAAATCTTTAAGTTAGGTTTGAAATTTGAAAAGATGGATAACTATATCAATGGATGCAAACTATTTTATAAGGCTGATACAATGAACTGAATGGAGTCTTGGTGTAGATTTTTTTATGCTCCAAGATTCAAAATTTAGAAAAAGTAAGGGATATAATAAAGATTTATACTTGCCCCTCTTTTATTTGCCACTCATTCAACGTCTTTAAATACTATTTACTTCTATATGTACTACTCTGTATATGAGAGGACATCAGAATAAACCACATGAAATTTATTCATTAAGTCATCAAACAAATGGAAAAGCATAAAAATATTTTGGTCATATTTATCCTGAATTCGTTGTGGAGTCATGTAAAGTTAGGCTTGGTTTGTGTGCTAGTGGGTTCACATCGTACAGTGAGACTGCCCTACTCATATTGGTATGTGATTGTTACTCCGTAGAATCTTCCACCTGAGATGTGTATGACTACCCCTTTCATATTTCTAATATTAATTATTCCATGTCTCAATAGCCCAAAAGGAAGAATTAATGTATATTTGTAGTTGTTGATAGACGAGCTACAAAATCTTTAGGAAATAATTACCATCACTTAGTTAATTTCTGTGTAACAAAAAGTTCAAATGAAAACAATTTTAATGTGAATAATAAGTGATTATCTAACATATAAAATTTTATCAGGATAGAGCATTGTGAAGAAGTTAGCTTGCTTTCATGGATTTTTGAAAGATGTTCACCCTTCAACATGACAAAAAATTTCATGATTTCACTATCATTATATGTTTTTGCCTATTGATCATGCTTTTAGGTGAAATTAAAATGTATTTTGACATAATAAAGTTAAGAAATCAGGACCACCACTAAGAATAATAAGTTGTGTCAGATTGTTAGTGAAATTCAAAAGATTATTGATTATTGCAAGCTATCTTCACAATATTTACCAGATTTTTGTGTTAAACAATTGGATAAATTATCATTTTTTGGGATTTGTCTTAGTATACTAAATTTAATAGACATAATCTAGTTGTCATGTACACATAATTTTTTTTTTTTGATAATATTTTTAACATTGTGATGGATGTTAAGGGCAAAATATAAAAAAAGTGAATGCTAGATTTTACTTAAACGAGCTTTATGGAAGAAGAGAGTTGGAGATTCAAGAGATTGCCGCCAGTAAACTTATTAAGACTAATACAAAATATTATCTTACTTTGGTTAAACAAAAAGAATCTTGTGAGTGGCTACAGTCATTAAAGTTTTTCAGATGTCATGCTTCTATTTTGATTCATGTTCACTTAGAAGTGGAAAGTATATTTGCAATGAAAAGTCAAGACTGTCATGTTTTCTTGGAAAGTTTGTTGTTATATGCATATAGCTGCTTACCAAGTGAACTACTTAATATATTAATTAAAATCATCACATTATACGTAGATTTATGCACTGTTCGTTTAAATGTTGGTTAATTAAGATAATTAAAAGTAAATTCTAATAAAATTGTGCAAGCTCAGAAGAATATTATTAACCAATGTTTTACTTGATTGAGCATATGTACGTATATCTACTATATGAGGCATAATTGGTTGCTCAGTACAATATCACTAGATGTATCCGTTTTTGAAATAATAAAATATATTAGAGAATTCTTTACTAAATATTATTGACAAATTATACTAAATAAATATTCTATTATAGTTTTTTTTTTGAATAAGAGAATTATGAATAATAAAGCCCGACAAGAAGACTCGATATGCGAGGCAAATTATTACATAAGACTATTATTTTTTGCTCATACTACTTTGATCAACAACAACCCATCAATGAGTTAGTAGTTGTGGAGATGATATCTATTTTTTGATAGTTGTTGGCAAGAACTCCTTTACTTTCCTTACCCTTGTGGCCATCATAGTAAGAGACAAAGATATACTTGTCAGTCCATTATAGTGCTCGTAAATATACCATCTGTTGTGCAGGCTGCATGGTCCATTGAGGAGTTACTTGGGGCCCTTAGTGTGGTGTCCAAAGCCACTCCATCAGATGCCTTGATGGAGCAATTATAGATTAGTGAGATTCCTATTGTTATGTTTCTTAACACCCGAGCTCCTACTAAGGAAGCCATTGATTTAATTTCAAAAGGAATCATCCTTCTGGTTGATCCTCTCTCCAAGCCACTTCAGGTAAGTCTGAAAGCAGAGCCCAAGAGAGATTCTGGGGATACTTCATCCAAGAAACTCTTTAAATCATTGGATAATATCTCTGATGAAGATAACCTCCTTGATGATGAGTGGTATGACTCAAATAGTAAGAAGGACATTCTTCTCTTTTCTTACCATTCTCCTTTGATTTAAAAACTCTTAAGTAAAGGGTTGTTGTATGGCTATGTGGCATAATAGAATCGAATGAGAAATGTTTGGCTTGGGATAAGTTAAGAAGTCAGATAAAGCCAAACATCCTCAATGCCTCATGTCGAATAATTTAGTAGCATACAAACAAAAACTACTATCTTGGTGACTCTTATTACTGCCACTTCCCTTATACAAAACTTCACCCTGCAGTCACCATCGTACTACAGACCATCACCTCCCACCATACCACCACTGCTACCTAAATTTTATGCAAGTTCATCTGCTTAAGCAGATCCAAGTGCGCTAGAAAGCACATGATGGACATTCGACCTAGAGTTGGATCAAAAAATATATGCAATATTTATCTTAATAAAACATAAACATTTTTTTTATTACTTAACTAATCATAGTTTTTTTTAGATTTTATCTATTTAGGCAATTTGTTCTTTCTATAAGGGACACTATATGGAGTAAGATTGACTCTCCATGCTTATCATGGACGGAGAGCCTGGTTGAAATATGTAATGTGTGGTTTAGAGAGTTTGAGGCAAACCCTAAACAATAATCTAAAATTCTATAACATTACCTGCCTAACTTTCTGATATTCATGATGCATGTAGAAGGAGCTCTCTTGGAGGACTGAGCATCATGAACATTTTAAGATGAGCTTTTAATGTACGGGGTTTGCTTATCTTCTTGATATATTCAATGACATAGGCAAGAAGGGTGAATGCCCTCTATGGCAGGCATATGATGTTTACACCTAGTTGCGTAGAGCTTGAAACTCTCCTGACAATGTCAAGAAGAGTCAACAGACGAAACATAAAATGTGGGTGCATGGTTTCCTTCCTACACACTAAAGGGGCGCTCCCACATAGAGAGTATAGGAGGAGGATGGTAAGAGTCACGTTGTGCATTAAATCTTAATGGATAACAATTATTTAATATGATTTTCTAATTATAACATAAACTGTTGCTTGGCTGAGCACCCACCATCTCTGAGCTATATACACGTGAACATCAACATAAATTAGACCAACAGTGGATTGACACTTGATCGTAGAGAGGACAAGTAAGTGATATTAATTTTTATATCATTGTAATTATTCTGAAATTTAATTTTTCATCTAGCTATTATTTATATTTTTTTTTTGTAGAATGACTTCCAGCAGCTGAATGAGGCTCGGAGTCAGTGCTCAAGAGAAGTTCCTATCCCTAGTAGCGATTTTGATCAGTAGGACTATGACATATGGAGAGAAGTTGTTGGGGCAAGAAAAAAGGAAGAATTTTTGGCTTGGGTTCACAGGAACTTGCATACGACGCACATTGCTCCATCTTTGGTCAGAGCTCTACATTTTCCTTGGATGTCGATGAAGTTTGCATGCAGGTCATGACTTTCATTGAAGATATAGGGACCCGATTTGTTGTTCGACTAGCTGAGATGGAGGCGGGAGTGAAGATATTGTAATTGGAATAGGTGTGACCTGAGGCATGTCTACGAAGAAAGCAACCAATGGAGTTGGGCGAGGAGGAGGAGGAGAATGAGGAAGAGCAGACTGATAATGAGTAGTTGTGATTTTTTATTTCATTTATTATTCTGAGGCATTTATGTACTTATTATGTATGTATTATTTTAGTTATTGTTGTTTAATACATTATGATTGCATCTATTTTCAATTTATGGTTTTCTGTATATGATTCTAGTTTGTAGTTATATGAATAGATATATTAGATTGTGTAGTCTATATATCATTTGTTTTTGTGATATCATTGCAAATATATAAGTTCTAATAAAAAAAGGAGGTTTTTTTTTTCAACAACAATTTCAACGGTCATATTTCATCAGACTGAAATGTATAAATCGATAGACATTGGGCTGTTGGTTCTTAAACTGATGACAAATCGACAGATATGCCTTCAGACAATAAAAAAAAGACAGTCAAATATCGACATAAGTCTGTTGAACCCATAAATCTGTCATCCAACAAATACGAAAGCAAAGACAATATATCCGTCGAAACTTCATTGCAAACCCTAAAAACTAACAGCACAACACAAATTATCGATTGGAACAGACCGTAAAAAATTACCTAAATTCCTATAATGATTCGGTGAGGAGGCAATAAAATAAATCCTATCCTACGGCTCTCATTTTCACTTCTCTCATGGTATACTTACTTTGATGGCCTGAGTTCATAAGAAATTTATGATCTAATATTCACCACCAAAATGTTTAAAATACATGCAAACATGGATTCTTCCAAAAAACTTATATAATGATAATGATGGCATGCTGGAGATCCACGAGGGCAATGAAAGTCAAAAAGATCTCTCGATCAGAAAAAGTGCAGTGGAAACAGGATAATGAGATGTTTATAGAATAACGTGCTACTTGGCTTCACTGTTTCAGAAGTGCCGACTTAACCTTTTCTGACATTGGAGATAAGATTTGCATTCTTTCTTTTTAGAATTTTTTTTTTTTGATGACATATTGTTCGTATGCGGTGACTTGAGGCTTGGCATGAATCTACTGTTCATAATGCGGCGACCCGAGAGTTGGCATGAATTCCTCCACCACCCCACGCTTCTCATTCTCTCTCTCCATATGTATATTATATCAGTCTTTGATTATAAATATAAAAAGAGCACGTTTTATACGAAACTAAGGGTCCGTTTGGGGCAGCTTGTGCGNGCGGAAAGCCCTAGGCGAAGCCGAACAGGAGGAGGGGTTAATGAGGAAAAATAAACCGCGAAACTCAGCCCGCGGTCCGCGTGTTTAAGGAAATAAAAAACACAGTTTTCAATAATCCATCAAAAAGTGCGAACCAAACGGTATGGCGGCGTTTTCAAAACGCCGCCCGCACTTATAAGCTGCCCCAAACGGAGCCTAAGCGACTATTTGAGGCAAGTTTTTCCGCGTGACATGTTTCGAAAATGTCTGCAATAATATTTGGATATTGTGATTAGTTTTGGAAAAATCTGTGTGATACATAATAAACTTGGCCCACATTTTGTCTTTTATATATCTTCGGCTTTTACTGTCTTACCAAGAAAAAATTATTGTGTACATACACCGCATGCAGAGATGCATGCGGAGTCCGATTCTAACCGTAGATCAAGGTGATCTATGGTTATGATGTATTTCAGTGGACCACACTTAAAAATTTTTTTTTCCTCAAAAAAATCTTGATTGCATCCTGACCGTAGATCACCGTAATCTACGGTCAGGATCGGACACCGCATGCATCTTTGCATGCTGTGTATGTATGCAATAATTTTTCCTTACCAAGGGCTCCCCTTGTGTCCCACTCTCCCCTCTTTCACGAGCTCTTCACTCTCGTGTCCTGTTGTTTCCTTTCTAGCGATTCTGCCCTAAAGATAACATCGGCTCTCCTCCTCCTCTTCGATCTGTGGCTTTGGTGGCAAGGGTTTGCCTTTATTCTCCTCTCCCTATCCCCTTCGTTCTTCGACTTCGTTTGGTTTGTTTGCTCTCCATTGGCCCACGATATTCTCTACCATTATATATTCTGGCATTTTGATTTTTAGCTTCTTTGAGCTCTATTCGGATGATGATTTTCGGGTAGTTGTACATAGGTGTTTGATTTTGCAAGTTTTGTGATTTGGATTTTGCGATTTTCTTTAATTGTGGTGTTGTGATGGATTGTTCCGTGATATTGGTCTTTCTGTGTTCTATTCAGTTTGATTATTTCCCTTCTCTGTGTTCTATTTGGTTTGATTTTGCGATTTTATGTGATATTGGGCTCTCTGTGCTCTATTGGGTTTGAGAAATATTTTGGGTGGTGGTGGTGGTGGTTACTGTGATGTTGCTCGAAATGTTTCGAGTGGTGGTGGTGTTGGCTGCTATGATGTTGCCCAAAATTTTTTTGGTATTGGTGGTGGTGGTTACTGTGATGTTGCCTGAAATTTTTTTGGTGGTGGTGGTGGTAACTATGATGTTGCCCGAAATTCTTCAGGTGGTGGTGGTGGTTACTATGATGTTGCCCGAAAATTTGATGTTGCTCGAAATTTTAGTGATGTTTCATAGTGATGTTGGCAAAATATTGTAATGTGATGTTGGTGGTTGATCTGGTGGTGGTGTGAGTGATGAAAAATATTGGTTTGGTATGGTGATGATAGTGGTGTTACTATGTATCGAAGCTGGCTTTTCCCAAATGCAATCTCACCGCATCAACCAAATAACCTCAGATATGGTGATTGCAGTGTTGTCTTGATGTCTGGTGTGTGGAGATGGTGGTAATGGTGTTGTGGATATGTTGATATCTTGATGTCTTGGTGTGTGGAGGTGGAGGTGGTGGTGGTGGTAGTGGTGTTGTCGATGTGTTGATGTCTTAGATGTAGACATGGAAGGTGCAATCGAGATGACAGAGTTGAGGGAATAAATTACAGAAGTGATAGTAGAATGGTGATTTGAGTATTCATTATATTATTAATTGTAATGGTTGTTGAAGAGATTCATAATTTATTATATTTGTATTTTTTACAGTTCATATTTATTTCCGTTCCTTCTTTATTTGAAATTGGTTGTTTGGGTTTTCTACATTTGTTTGTAAGTGTTTTTTTTTTCTTTTACATTTCTTTTGTTTTTCTTTTGGTGGGTTTGAGAGGTCTATGATGAGACGTTTGACCTTATGGGTTCTTCTTTATGGTCTGTTTGTCGTTGTTGGTTGGTGTCACATGTGAAATCCTAATGAAGACAACCAAATGCCCTCTTCTTTTCGGTGCAATGGTTTTTGATGTTCTTCTGAATAGTTATTTTTGTTGATATGTATATGTGACATACACGAGCTTGGTATTATGTGGATTAAAGACAATTAAGAGTCTTTTTTTATAAGGTTTGTCATCTTCTTGTAATGCATATGCGTTGGTTGATATAAGAAGTTCTCGGAGACCTCACACCTGCATAAAACTGCAATTAATTACTTCTTTTAACAATTAGTACTCGTGACATGTGAAATAGGATGTCTTTTAAAACAATCATGAAAGATGAGCTCGAGGATTTCCGATATCTTTCAAGGACTGCAGCGACATTGTAGACTTCAGAGTTCCCTGCTAACTTCACGTCAGCCAAATAGTTACGGGAGATAATTTTACAGGTGCCCGTAGAGAATCACGAAGAACTATGACTTTTTTTAATGAGCAGATAGGCTGGAAGATTTTACTGTAGAGAGTGATCGAACATGAAGAGTACCTCTGGAGAAAAGCTTAGCTTGTGACATATGTCATCTGCATTTTAAAAATAATTTATCTATTTTGAAATATTATTTTAATAGTCTTTTTCTTAATTTTAGTAATCATGATAGTTACTGTTAAATGAGGAGTATATCTTATTTTTTGTACTCTTTTGCACTATATTTTTTGTTCCTAAAGTATAAAATATATTGACGTCATAGTTTTACAAACAACATTACTGTACATGGGCAGAATAATCATTTGTCTAGAAACAACTGCAATACAATTATTTTTAAACAACAAAAAACAAAACAGAAAACCAGCTTATCCATAACTGTTTCTGTGCAACGACTTCCTGTGGCAGCTACCGCGCAGCAGCTTATTATTAAGTTACAACTGCCCCAAACAAACCTTTGATATAAAGAAAAACCCTAAGCTAGATCCCCTCATAATCTTTGGGATCCTGAGCAAAACATGAGATTGTAGAGATTGAAAAGCCAAATGAGCTCGCATAGATAAATTTAAGAAAGTATCATATATAATCATACATAAAGAATTGAGAACCCAGCTGTTAATTGTGATTATAATGTTGATGATTGAGATTTTTATTATATAACTTTCATATAAATTCCACTATAGAAAATTCCATAAATTGGCAGCATAATAATTGGATAGGTGCCGCTAGCTATTTCTGAAGGCATAACCAGTTGTCATCGATTATATCTGACATTATAATAGGATGCATTTTACGAGAGCATTTTCTAGCAGACTTGCAGATAAAATATTCAGTATGTCCTTAATCCACTTGCCTCTGGCCGACATCATGAGGGAATGGCCTGCTAAAAACGAGAGTCGGAAAAGCCCACAGTTAGTTTACAAGTTTGCTATTTTACATCGATTTGACTCTAAAAAACTGTCATTACCTCCTACTTATTCTGTGCACGGGTGCCTCAACTGACCGACATTCTCTGACTTTTAGGGCTTGATTCGATCCCAATCTTCACCATTTTTCGCATCTCTTTGATCAAATCGGATGTATAATTCGATTTTCACTATTTAAAAGCATTTTTTTTAGATTTCTGTTTGCGGCAGCTGCATCTTATTGAATAATCTGTTGACAAGCTGATTAAAAATAATCTACTGATAAACTAGGTTTGGTGACTATTACAAATTTTTATTTTTTTGGAAAAACCAGGCCGCAGCCAGAAAACTGTCACCACACCTAGATAGGTGCAGAGCAAAAACGTTGTTTTTAGCGTTTTGAAAACATATAAGCTGCCAAAACGCAGTTTAGCCAAACAGGTCAGGTGAGTTTTCAAATCACCACCGCACCAAATAAGCTGCCCCAAACGGATTAGTCTGCTTGATTTCCTTTTTTAGAGATTTTAGGATTTCCAGAAAATTTAAAACTTTATATAAATTTCTCTACTTTTTTTTTATATATCTCATTATTGCACATTATTGTCTTATTTAGTTTAAGGATTGCAATATTTGTAAGATTTACATACATTTGATTCAAATGGGTCATTTTTTTTTTGTTTTGTGAATGTAAAATACACCGTGTAAGTGTTAGATATATAATTTCAGTGTTAGACATGCAAATATATAGACACTGCGTTGTGGGTACGCAAAGGCCACTTACATTTTAGGTTTGTACATAAACAAATAAGAATGGTGTGGTATGCATGCAAATGTGATATGTATGTGATTCCCCCTTCTTTATTTTGTGAAAGCTTACATACACACCACTCAACTCCTACTTATTTACTAATATAAGGTTTATATTATTTAGTTTCAAGTATTTTTTAGGTTTAATTTTATGTTTAATTTTGGTATATATTTTATGTATGAAAATATGGAAATTGGGGTGTTAGATATATACGTATATATAGGAATTGAATGATGTGTATATAAACGAGGCATCAACCGTATATACTTCTATAATATTTAGGATTTCGTGTACACATTACATGCCACTTAATTTAGTAGGTATAATATAGCAATTGTGTAAGTTATTACTACTTCAATTTAATGAGCTTGTTCTAAAATAAATAGGTTGTGAATAAATATTTGTAATATATGATTTTGGATGTACAATAGATTACATCCGGATAGAAAAAACTAACTGATGACTTCTTGAATGATATTGAGTCTTTCATGTTAGTGGCATCTGAACTTTCTACTTACTTTTAAGAGGGTAAGTTTCGATGCCCATGTGTCAAACATTAGAATCAAGCATACTTAGTGTTAGATGAAGACAAATTTGATTTATACCACATGAGATTTCAACCAAATAATTAATTTTGGAATTCACATGGCGAGTATGAACCACAATTTGATTCTTAAACTAGTGCTTTAATGAGCTCTGCTCTGCCAACTGAGTAGGACATTATAGTAGATTTGAAGAAATTGTGTTTGATGTAACAAGAATACTAAACAAGCGGAGGAAAATTCAGCAAGTACAGAATCTCTTAAGTTCTATGAGCTACTGAATGCGACACAATGAATACTATGGGAAGATTGCACATAACATTTTGAGTTATTTGTGGCTCTTAGAATGTTGAATATCAATACATAATACAACATACCCAGAGAAAGTTATAATTAGGCTACAGGATTGATCAAATCAAAGAAAAATTTAGTGTCTGAGAACTTGTATTGAACAAAAAATAGCGCTCAAGTTAGGTCTAACATCAGAGAAGATATATTATTATGTCAATGACTGCATGTCATTTCAGAAAGTTAATGCAATGTAGACTAATTACAAATTTTGTGAGGCTCCGAGATTCAAATCATTAAATAAAAAAATAAGTGCAAAAAAAAAAATCATTTTAGTGCATCTTCTACTTGCCACTCATTCTACATCTTTAAAGACTATTTGTCTCTATGTGTACTGCTCCAAAAATAAGATGACGTCAGAACAAATTTTGCGACATCAGTTCTTTGAGTCATTGGATGGATGAAGAAGCAAGTAAATATTTTGATTATTGTTATCATGATAATTTAGTTGAAAAAATTGAAGTTTAACCTCTACTCACTCAAATAATTAATCAGAATGAGATGTGTGCATAATTTTCTTACTTTCATTCTGTTACTTGTTATAATTCTTGCTTAGGGTATATGTTTGTTTTCTTACTTTCCATTTATAGATTTACTTTTATTATTTCATGCTTAAGGTGTAGGTTTTTTCTCCTTAATTTTACTTATATTTAATTTTATTTAATTATTTTACTTCTTATACATTGTTCTTTTACTTTTTATACTTCCTACTTTTAATATTTGCACTTTATATTTTAACACTTATGTTAACTATTTTTACGTCTATTATTTTCTTCTTCTACATGTTCTGATCAATTTATTTACTTTTGATAGAGATAGTTTGAGGTAGCAGTGATGATCCCTTGTTTCATAGAACAATCACTAGTATCTTCAAGAGATAAAAGATGCGAGCACCACTATGACGGTCATGACGATGACCTCCACACCTAGGGCTGTCAAAAAAGCTCGTTGTTCGCGAACAGTTCGTGTTCGATTCGTCAGAGCGTTCGTGTTCGATTCGTTCGATAAGCAAACGAGACGAACACGAACAATTTTTTTCGTTCGGTTTGCTAAACGAACCAAACACGAACAGTGA
>JXCR01143097.1:155790-190748 GCA_002079205.1 Phalaenopsis hybrid cultivar | reverse complement strand
TATATATATATATATATATATATATATATATATATATATATATATATATATATATATATATATTAATTTAGCTAATTTAGAAGCATTTAAGTTAATATTAAATGGAGGATAAAGAATGCAAAATAATTGCATCATTGAAGAGAATTCAAAAGGGTCATTTGGGATAAAAATCATTGGATGTACCCTTTCATCTTAGACTTTTATTGAATTACTAAATATAAATCTTATAGCATTATTTGTTTGCTTTGTGTTCTAAAGAAAAGATAGTTGCACTAAATAACACCACTATTGTGTGAATTTAGAGCTTATGTTAGTGATGTTAAGCATAAAAAAAGTGCAAATTAGAATCCACACATTTGATGAAAAACTTTCACAAAAGATTAAATCAATTTAATAACATAATTTGAAGTAATATCATTTATATTAGTAAAAAGAATTTAAATCATATATTAAGTGATTATGTACATAAAGGGCTATTAGAAGAAAGATATAAATCATTTTACTTATTCTTCATGCTAGAAGTTTTTTTATCTTTAAATGAATTATTTTTAAAAATAAAAAATTCAATTTCATGATTATAACTTATAAGAGGATGCACTAAAAATAAATAAAATATTAAACATATTTCCAACCTCT
Organism: Phalaenopsis hybrid cultivar; assembly: GCA_002079205.1. Classification (NCBI taxonomy): domain Eukaryota; kingdom Viridiplantae; phylum Streptophyta; class Magnoliopsida; order Asparagales; family Orchidaceae; genus Phalaenopsis; species Phalaenopsis hybrid cultivar. The sequence continues at coordinate 190,112 of JXCR01143097.1, read as the reverse complement.
CCTACACTTGTTACTCCTACCAATGTTCACATGCATGTGACATATTCCATCTGGCTTCAAGAATTCGAGCATCCAATTCATCAATCCAAATCAAACCTTTTGAGCTAATGATTGAGCTAGTCCTACCCATTAACAGAATTATAAATAAGGGACAATTTTTGGCCAAACCATGCATATCTCATTCCCATAGGCGAAGCCGTGCTATTTTATTCTTTGACAATCCCATAACAGCTTAGGAACAATTCAACGCCAATTTCATTGCTCAAACCCCAAGACAACCATTAAATTCCATTAACACAAACATAGAATCCAATTGATCCTTACTGCTCTTAGCTTGATTCTCAAATCCAACTATTCCATTACCTTCCTTGAGCTCAACAACCACTTTCCCAATTGATTCCTCTGAGGATTGGGCTGTCTAAACCAAAGATCAATCGAGGTGTGGTCAGTTTTGATTGAGTTCTTATAAGGAGGATTTGGATCTCTCAAATGAATTTGTTGGACTCTGGATTAGATCTCTACCAAAATGTATGAAGGATTGGATAAAGAAGATTGAACTGAGGTATGATGTTGAAACCTTGGCTTTAGCATTGGTGGTGGAGGTTTGTGAAACGATCCTCCATGCATTTTGATCTTAGCCATTGAATTGATAGAACTCAACAATATGAACAAGTAGGATTTTGAATTTTGTAGTTTGGTCGAGAATATAGGGCGATAAAAGGGTTTTCGTGCAGATGGTCATTGATTTATCGTCCATTTGGGATAATGAACTGATGCATCCATTTCGTTTTAAGTGAAACAGACGACTGAAATTAATTACCCACAATGTGGCACCATTCAGGACCTCAGAACGGATTGGAAGGAGGGAAGCTCATGCAGAAGCTGGATTAATCATTGCCTGGTAAACCAAATTCTGCCTCATGGAAAGTGATGCTGACAGAGCGGCTGGGGTGGCGGCCACATGGGACGACACTATTAATAAGAAAATAGGATTTTCCAAAATTAATAAAATAAAAAAAAAATAAGAAAGCTTCATAAAACCATAATAAATTCAAGAAAATAATGAAAATACAAAATTTAATTTTTTAGATTTAGAAAAATAAGGGAAATTAAAGAAAAAAAAATCACATTGAAATGACATCATATGAATTTTATATGGATTTAAAACATTAAAAGTGGCATTAATTCATTAAATATCAACAATAAATCAAAATATCATAAAAATGAAATGGATTAAATCTAGTGAACCCATTGTACTTGAGAACAAAAAGTGTGTATTAGTGGGTCAATTTGAATTTCCTTATGAAGTTATTGGAGTAGATTCCTCCTATGATAGTATATATAATTCTGAAAGGAGAGAATGCTCTAACAGACTCTTTAGCTAAGCTCACCAATGAATCTGCATATTCACGGGAAGATTACATTGACATACTAATACAAGGAAGTCAAGTTTTTTTTAAATGTTTTTGAAATTTACTTTAAATTTTGCTTTAAATTTTCATTTGGATTAGTTTTGTGTCTTATCCTACTAGGAGTCGTTAGTCCCAGATGGTAGGGTAGGAGTCGAGAACCCTTTTTTTTTGCTTTTGATATACTTTTGTATCTCTTTTGATGTATGCATTGTTACATATTTTACATACGTATATTCTAAAATTATTGTGACTGCTCATGTATTTACTCTTTTTTGCACTTACTTGTTGTACCCTTGTTTACTTTCATATGCATGCTACATATGTTATGGAAATAAATAAGTTTAGAAGGGGGAAATATTTACATTTTTGCAAGTCTAGGAGTAGTTCACATAACTCGGTAAAAAACTAAAAAAATATTAATATGATAACTTCTGCCAAGAATTCTGATTAATTTAGATTGCTTATAAAAAGTTCTTTTAAAAGAGGATAAATGTCATTTAAGAAGATTAACCTTAATATTTCAATAATGAGATTTTAGAACTTAATAACTTCTAACTACACTTAATGAAATCTTACAACAATTAATAAGTTGTCATTACAATATTGAGTAACAAACCAAAGACAATTTAAGACTTTTTCAATTTTTTATTAGCTAGTTTGGTGTTGTCTTAACTTTTAACTGAAAGATAACATAAATGAGTGACATTAAACAATCTTTTTTTTAGATTTATTGCTTAAGGAAGACTAGACCTTCAAAACATATTAAATGAAAAGAAAAAAAAAAGTCTAACGTGATATAGTAATTCTCAAGGAAAAAGAAAAAGAAAATAAAAACAAGCAAAGAAAAAAAGAAAAAAAAGAAGAACAAGTGAGACAAAAAAGTTGAAAGTTCCGAAAAGAAGCTTGAGGTTGGCACTAAAAATTGAAAGAAAGAAAACCGGGAGGGTGAATTGTAGAACATAAGAGATAAGACTTTTACATGTTCTTTAATGAAATTCATCTAATGTTATCTTTAAGAAAAATATTAATTAGGAGTAGGATGACTAGTTCCACTAGAATTTCTTTAAAATATTAGTGGTTAGTGAAAAAATTTTAATAGCACCAATATTAAGAGTCTTTGGTATTTCCTAGGGGTAGAAGGAAGGGAGCTAAGGGAAAAATCAAGTTATTAAACATTAAAAATAATTGACCTTGAAATGAAACTTAAACACTTTTATTTGACATTGATAAAGAAGTTGAATAGTTTTAGAAACCTACAAGAGTACCTATTACATTCTCATGGGACCCCACTTAGTATGAGATTACTTGAGATCAAGTAATGAGGTAAGTTTGGGGGTATTGACATGAGTCATTTTTCATGATTTATGCCTGTGGAAGTTTCTTTGGCTATTTTGCATGTTATAATTGTCAAACACTTAAAATGGAGCCAAAACATGCAAATTAGTATTGTTTAACAAAGTCACTCTTAATCTGGGTGTGACCATGCATGATCTGGGCTTGATCACACCTGGTTTGGGCATGACGACATTGATTTCAAACATGGTCATGTCGTTGGATCACCAAAGCCCATTTTGGAAGGTATTTTGATGTCGATTTTTGCTAGATCCTTAAAAGGAAAATTTAGAGCAAGAATAGAAGCACACTTTTGGAGGGAGAGACCTGAAGATGGCTAAATAGTAGAAAAGAGAGGTTTTTGGAGAGTTCTTCCTTAGGGGTTGAGATGCTAAGGGTGTTTCCTATCTTTCCTTTTTATTTTCTCACTTATTATGAGAGATTCAATGTATGAGAATAGAGTTGGCTGCTATGAAAGAGGTGATAGATTATTTTGCAGGTTTTTACTTTTCAATTTTACTTGAAATGATGATTTAAATGAAATATTTTCATATATTCATTCCAACATGTGTAGCTAAATGTCCTTTCACGCATCTGTGATTCATGGTATGTGGTATTTGTGATTTTTTCAAATGATTTCTTTCCTTGTATCGTTTTATTGAGGAATCACAGTTTTTTCATTATCGTGCTAACCATGAGTTTCATTTACTTCTTATTTGACTAATTAAGATATTAACATATATTGTAATTTGTGACACCTGGCTGTTGCATAGAGGAACGAAATGATTAACCATAAAATTTGGGTAATAATAGACATATTTTTATAAGTTTTTGCAACCTAGGAAGAGGATCAGAACAAATTTGTGGGATGTTATGGGGATTGAGGAAGACACAGCTTCATGGATTTTAGTATTCTTTTGACCTAGGCAAAAACATAAGGAAGATTTTTTATTCTTTGTTGACAATTATCAAATAGGGGAAGTTCTAGAAAAATGAAAAACCAATACATCACCAAAATCACTAGGGTGCGAGCCTCACATACCTTGAAGAACAGTAAGTTTTATCTGCAATTGTTTTATGTATTTTCAAACTCATTGTCTTTATTTTTCGCATTTAAGAAGTATTTTAAAGAACCACATATTGTTTGTGATCCTACTAAGAAGTGCAGTAAACTAGAGATTATCCCTCCAAAATTATTTTTAACACTTTTCTTTGTGAGATTGATACGTGATACTCATTAACCATATTATTTCTTGACACATATACTAGCATGATTCCATCGATTTGTTTCACTGCAACTTTTCTTGTCATCATGTTTTAATTCATTTTCAATCTCTCTCTTACAACTTGAAATTTTGCCTTATGTTTCGATCTTTTGTTCTTTACTAAAAAATATAAAATTTATGAAATAAAATGAAATTGATTAAAATAAACTTGAAAATAATCAAAATAACATTTTGAAATAAAATAAAATATTATATAACAAATTTTTTTTCGTATTCAATTCAAATAAGCACATTATCATTTTTCTATATTTTTGCAAGAAAATGTCAGGCGAGAGACTGACTTTTACCTTCAAAAATAACATAAATCTTGTGTTTGACCTTTAGAAAAAAGAAGAAGGGTTGTGATTAGTTTTAATTTGAACTTTGACCAAGTAGAGAAGTTATATGAGGGCCACTTTTGATAGAGGTTGACTGAGATGAGGTTTGTAATCAAAAACCTATTTTGGACTTTATAATTAATGAGAAATTGGTCATTAAAAATAGAAAATTGGAGAAAATCGTGGAAGATGAGGTGGACGTGATAGTCGACCAAAATTATGAAGCTACAAAGGTTAGTCAATAGTTATGGCTTCAGTTGAAGAGTTTGTCAGTGCTTCAACAGAGGATCAACAAGAGAGTCAACCATAGAAGCGTGGAAGATGAGGTTGACGTGATAGTCGACCAGGATTATGAAGCTACAAAGGTTAGTCAATAGTTATGGCTTCAGTTGAAGAGTTTTTCAGTGCTTCTACAGAGGTTCAACAAGAGAGTCAACCACAGAACGAAGTCATCCTTACTCATACACACATGAGGAATCAAAACCATCAAATTCATAAGATGTATGGAAGGGAGGAGAAGAGATAACCCAAGGCAGCCACAATAGAGTTATCACTAGCCACTCCGAAGTATAGGTTTTTGAAGTAAAAGCTCAAGGATGAAATTCCAGAGTTTTTTTTAGTAATGAAAGTATAAATTCAGTGAAGGGCTATGTTCTACCTAAGTACAAACTGATAGATTTTTACTTTGATTACGTCATTAAGAAGGTCTTGCCTGAGGTGGTTAAGGTGAAGGATGAAGCATCAACCGTAGAGTCGTATGTTCCATTATTTGTTAGCAAGTCGTGACCTAGGTAGATTATTTTAGAATATGAGTTGGAGAATTTTAGAGGATCTCAATGCAAAACTTTGAGAAACTGCAACTATTACAAGGGAAGCATATCAATATATTAGAGGGATTGGAGCTCCATACAAATGTCTTCTCATATCATGAGGGGGATAAAATCATCGACTACATCTTTGACTTGATGGATAGAGGTTGAGCCAGATATTTGTGAAAGAGAACTTACTCCTAGCCTCATAATTGAATGAGGGGAAAGGGAGGGATCATAATTCAATGTGGTTGCTGCTATAATTTTGCATTTGACAAAGAAGAAAACCATCATGACATCATCAGGAATGATGAGGTGGATTTGATGCCACCATTGATAAAGAAGATGATCAAGAGAATGATTTATTAGCATGTGTTGCTGGAAAATTGTGTCAAACAGTTGGATGATAAACATATATGATGATAGAGACTACATTCCTCCGCACATCGACCATCATGACTTCGTGCATCATGTCTGCACCATGTTGTTTATAAATAAGTGCAACATCTTGTTCAATAAAGAACACTAATTAGTAGGCCTAATAGATTTTGGAGGACCATTAGAGTTTCTGTTGCTTGTGGTGATGATGTTACTGGTGCTAAAAGGAAATGGAACTGATGTATCAAAACATTGCATTCTTGCGATTTCTTACCAGAGGATCTCCATTACTTTCAGGAGGATGGATGAGACAAATGTGCCATTTAGTTACATGTTAGATTTAAAATTGGAGGGGCTGCAACCCCTCAAGCTATGATGTGATCGAGAACAACACATCTCTAAGTGTACTAGAAAGAACTTAGTTTTGAACAATACCTTTTGAAGGTGAGGTTTTTTCTTCATAGTATATGCTCAATTTGGATATGATAATTGGTTTCAATTTATTTTAATTAATTTAAATTCTATGTTAAATTTTAAGTTTAAATTTGGGTCCATTTTTATGTTTGGTTCAATTTAGTTCTAATTTTAGTTTATTTAATTAGATTTCAATTTGTGTTGATTTTAATTTTATTTTAAATTTAGAATAAACCCAAGCCCATTTAAAACAAATAAAGCATGCCCAAGTCAACTCAGGGTTCAACCTGATTAAGTATGGGGCTACCAGATTAAGTTAGGGTCAGCTAGACCTAACTTGAGTCAACCAGACCAGGTCAATACTATCTCAACCACTTAGGGGTACTAAGAGGAAATCCTAGGTCTTGATATGAGTGGTCAGAGGCCAAAGAAGGGAAATGTGACAAAAAATGATATCAACATTTTCCCAATTGAATTTCCTATTAATATACTTGTAAACTGTCATTGTGATATGAAAAAATTATTAGCTGCTATTTTAATCAAAAGTTGTCATTTCCAAGGACATAATTAAGAAAAGAGGCTACCAAATCCCATAATGAAAATAAACTCTATCATTTTAGGCTTAGAAAAATCTTCTGGTTCATAGTCTCACAGAGTAGTGAAATAATCACTTTAGGATTGAATCCATCATAGGATAGTATTTTCTTATGTCAGAATGATATACTTTTCCTTACTGTACTATTTGATCACGAATGAAATTAAAACTATTATGAGTAGTCTCTTATAATGCAAACATGCATCATTATTTAGTGGTACTCAAAAAAGGCATCTAGGAAGCTCATAATCGAGTGACCAATAATTAAATCTATAAGAGCATTAATATATGATAGTTATCTTTTAGTTAGTCTGAGTTGAGGCTTATGAAGTTGACACATATTCTCCATTTTCCATTTGACTTTTGAGCCATCACTACATTAGCTTACATAGTCTAGGCACCTCACCTTCTTGGTGTAGCATGCTTCTTATAACTTTTGTGCCTCTTCTCAGATTGCTTTCACTAATGTGATCACTACTAACATTATCTTCTATTTGATTGGTCAAGCTTTTGGGTGGATGTTGGTCGGTGGCAAGTGACATCGATGATGACTCATGACAACTTCTTGCTTGACTAAACAAACACTTCACGATACTCATAAAGCAAGGGGATGATATTGTCTCTATAGCCTACATCAAAATTCATGCTTACTCAAAAAAAATTATCAACTTCCTTAGTCGCGTTTGGGATCTCTGTGATCGTGCCATTAATTTTCAAGTTGTTCCCTCATTGAACGTCCAATTATAGGGCCTCCCTATGCATGCTACTAATAAGTTACATGTGGCAAATGAGAAACTATTCAAAGTCCTCCTGGATGATAATCAGTTCACTTTCACCTTGGACCTCATTACCACATAAAGACTACTTTGAAGGTATTAAGGAGGAGCTAAGCAAAGATAGAGTTGTATGTTGTTGGTGAATCAACAATTGAGAAGCCAATCATGATAGTAAATTGTTTATCACCTTTGCCTCAAGAGATGGGTAGAGTTAGGACTCTTAACTCTCTTTTCTTTCTTCTGCAAAGCAATATAATAGGTTAGACGTGGCTGAGAGACTTGTGGTCCCTAAGTTCCAACTTTTAAAATACATTTTTGATTATGGTTACATCGAACTTTCAATATCTACGACAATGCTCCGAAGTGCAAAGCAGACAATAAAATTCTAGAAAGGAGCAAGAAAGTGATTTCCCAAATAAAATTATAACGATGGTCCAAGTGCAAAGTAGACAAAAAACATGAATATATCCTAAATAGTAAATTAAAATAAAAAATAACACTTTTCTTAAGATGCACTTCATTGTATTTCATTTTTAAGCGAAAAAAGAAGCCAAATTTCTCAAAATTATCTCACACGATAAGACTGAAACCAACTTCCCTCTTTCAGTCACTTTGTCTCTCCACATCTTTGTTGCAAAAGCCCTATAAAAACATTTATATTTTTGGGGATGATGGTGGAGACAGAGGTGGCTGAAATGATGGGATCCGGTGGAGATGGCATTAGAGGTGGAGGGGACTGAGGCTGGCAACTACGGGTGATGAGGTAGGCAGCAGTATGCTTTAGGCTTCGTTTGAGATTACTTTCACATTCCGTTCTACTATACTCAACACCTTTGTCAGATAAGGAGACGTTCAGCTACCGAACATTTGGGAACTTCTTTGGACGCAGAAGAGTAAAAATGTGAAAATATTGCTGTATCACGATGGAGATGGAGCGGAGGAGTCTTGTTATGAAACAAGACTTATAAAAGAATGTCATAGATCGACAAAGTTCCTTCAAATGGAGTCTGATGATAGTTTAAATGAGTGCTATTTTTTATGTTAAGCTAATTTTTAAGGGCTAAATATATAAATAATAATATTTCCCGGAAAGTCCGATCAGCTGTCCCCAGCCACAAACTCCGCGGTCCCGTACCGATGGGTGGTCCAAGCGTTTCTCCACCAGAAAATTTCAATCTACTGTCGGGGCGACGTCTTTGAGGTTTACTCGCGACTTTGAGCTATTTGATCCGTTCGTTTGCCTTGGGTACAGTCAGGCATTCGGCGTCCTAGCGATGGCGGAGCTATCTATCATGGCTTCCGCCGTTTTTTCTCTAGCTCCGTTCTATCAGGAGCAGACCACCTGTCGATCTTCAAAGGTGAGCCATTTAGCCTGTATTAGCATCAACATCGATGTATGGTGCGATGGGTTCCAATCTTTGCTTGATATATTCGGAGTAGGTGTGATTATTACTGGAGGAAAATATGTTTCTAGTTGATTTTGTTTTTAATTGCGTAAGTTTAAGGTTCCATTTAAAAGGTTTGGAAGATGTGTTTGGCTTGGAAAATGCTTACTTGATTGTTGATGGCATTTCTATCCACATTTTCTCAAAAAACATTTTGATGGACTGCCTCCTGGAGGCATTTTTTTTTCTCTCTTGTTGTTCTTGCCATTTGCAGGTGGATGACCTTGTTGAGTTTGATGTTGTTCTTCCTTGCGTGAATTTGATGTTATTATTGTTATTTTTTACCTTTTGCTCTTGTAATATCCTAATTTAGAATATTTAATGCAGAGTAAATGATTGGTTCTTTGATCATGATGTAACTCCAGGGATTGGGTACCTAGTTTGTGTTAGGGGAGAGAAAAAACTGGCGCACAACTCAAAAAGATGTAGAATGCAAATGACAACCCTAAGAGAGGAAGAAGAGAGAAGTCAAGCAATCGTACTTTGATTTTAATAATCTTCAAGTATCCTTGGCACTCTTTATATAAAGAAAAGTTATATTATACAAGAAGCATTGCATAAACGTAAGGTAAATGATAAAATATAAAAAAAGAACATGCCTCTAAGCCAAATACAAATGTCATAAATTGTGAACTTAGAGTTGAACATAAAATAAACATAAGTTGGCCCATTAGTATTTTGCATCATTCACTTTGTCATAAAGAACTCTTCTTCTCAGAATAATATAATCATTGTGTTACTAGAATCATGGGAGAGGAACCAGCACTGATAGCTCAGCCAAAATTCATTGGTAACTTGGTGATTGACTTGAGCATCACAACATACTTGTCTATGGCATTGGATCTTATACGAAGCATGCTTTAACTTCTAGCAATGTACAAATTCAACTTTGTATGCTCAAAATCTTCCTCAAAATTCAAATTATTATTACAGGCTGGTCTACCATCAAATAAAGTAGAGACAAAGTTTTGGCAAATACAGTGGCATGGAGATTTTTGGTTGACTTTTGATCTTGGAGTGGCTACTAGAGTAAGTAGAGGTCATGTGACTAGGGAAAGCTTGTGGGGCGGATGAGTGGTTAGCACGATTTGTAGGGTTGATTACAAGCATACAGATCATTACATATCATTACAGATCATTACATCAAATTTCAAACCACTTTTTATAGATGATTTGCTCTTAGGGTTGATGGACATGTGAGAATGATATAATTTGTGATGATGTCTAAATTCTGTTAAGTACTTTAACGTGGTTGGGTATATTTGGATATAGGATTCCTATTGTTTTGGGCAGGGCAATATCTTTCAACATAGCGACTATTATAATTTGATGTAGGATGTTGATATGGGCTAAAATATCACTTTTGGGGATACGATTTAGTTCAATATTACGCCATATATGACATTGTGGGCATTGAATTTGGCATAATTCCATGGTGGAGTAGGGTCGCAGCCATAATATGAATAATAAGCTTGATAATAAGGATCATGAGAGTCATAATGCAAAGAGAAATTATCTGAGTGACTGTTGATGATTGATTATGAACTTGATGGAATGTGTTTAAAAGCCTAGAGAGAGAGGAAATGAGAGGAAGAAAGGGCACACAACCCAAAGAGGGGGAGGAGAATGGGTATACAATTGAGGGGGATAGAGAGAAAATGAGTGCACAATCCATAGAGAGAGAGAGAGAGGGTGAAAGAAGAGAAGAGTCAAGCAATATGGTTTGATTTAAAAAGTTTTTGATTAATCCATATGCTTCCAAGCGGCCTTTTATATAGAGATGGTCCATCTTTGTTAAAGGCTATAACCTGATATGAGACTACAAGAAANGGGGGGGGGGGGGGGGGGTGAAAGAAGAGAAGAGTCAAGCAATATGTTTTGATTTAAAAAGTTTTCGATTAATCCATATGCTTCCAAGCGGCCTTTTATATAGAGATGGTCCATTTTTGTTAAAGGCTATAACCTGATACGAGCCTACAAGAAAAGAGAACATGACAAACATAGACTAAATGAGACAAACGTACATGATTAATGACTCTAGCTGAAATATATATGACATAAATCATGAACATATCAAATGTAAACCAAAAAAGTCGATCCATCAATGTTTTGAGCATTACTTTAAATTGTGCTTTCAGATTGAATATCTACTAAGCTCAAGGCTCAAAAATAATTTTAAGTTGTTGATTGTTTGCTGAATGGAAAATGTGGAAAGAAAACTATAGCAATAGCAGGGTGTTATGATAGGTACAAAATAGTGAAAAAAAAGTTTATTTAAATTGCCTTCTTGCAAATTTCATCATTGGAACCAACTGTTATTTTGAGTTTTCATCCCCTTAAACTCATATAAATAGGAGATAGAATGCTCGGGGAGTCAATTGTTGTTGAGAAAATAAGAGGAAAGTGACGAAGCAAGAGAGAAAATAGGCTTCTTTAAGGAACACATGAGTATAGATCTTTTAATATTGTTTATATTTTTTTATTTATGTTCTCTCTTGTTTGATTATTTTAACTTTGCACATCATTAGGAGTTATTTCATTTTTTTTCCTTGAGAGATTTGGTGTTTTCCTTGTGATGAGATTTAACTTGCTTGGATTTGGGAAATAGGATTTTCTTTTGCTCATTTTGTTTTTAAGCCTTTGTCGTTTATTTGTGATGGATGAGATCTTCTCCTTTCCTGTGGANATATATATATATATATATATATATATATATATATATATATATATATATATATTAACATAGAGAACTTTCTACGTAGCGATTTTTTTGATTTAGCGGAGACATGAGAATCACACATTGTTATTTAAGTTTAGATGGGACTAAAATCATGAAGGTTTTGTTTTCTGAATTGCTATTTGGGGAGCTTAGTACTAGTGTTTAGAGATTAGTAATGATATTGGAACTAGACATTTTTTATCTTCAGATTGAATTCCTTATCTCTATATCATGTGCAATTTAGAAAAAGTGTGATCCTTAGCAGGCAACTGATAATGCCAAAATTATCATCAAGTGTGAACTTAAAGAGTTATCATTTGTTCATTTCTTTTCAGTAGTATTTTCTCTAGTTTTTTTCTGCGTGATTTGTTTTACACAATTTTTATGTATATGGTTCTTGCAATATTGGGATTTTAGAGCGAACCTCTGTTTGTGCATCTGATGTAATTAGATGGTAGATTTTTTATCTGATGTTACAAAGCTTTATTCCTAAATGAAAAGTGAAGAATGATGTGGAACTAACATTCGATGAGTTGTGATACAATTATGTTGGGGGTGCTGTCCCTTATTTCCAACCTACCATTATTCTGGGATGCGCCTGTTTTTGGTTTCCATGACATCAAATGGCACTTTGCATCTCAAAAAATCAACAATTTGATTAAGTTATATTGGTTGAATGTTTGTTTGTTAATAAGACATTTTTGTTGTGTAAGCTGCACAAATAGCAAGTGGATGCTTAAGATTATGATCCAATTTATCTGAATGTCATGATGTTGAACCATAAAAGAGAATCATATTATCCTTTTCAGTTAAAGTGAAAATATTTCTTTTTGCTGCGCAAACAGGAAGTTGGGTCTTGTACTTTTTCCAGTTTTACTCCCTAAGAAGTGATTTCAATATAGAAAACAGAACAAATTAAACTAATTGCTGTTCAAAAGACTATTGACTACAAAAATGGGTGCAACTAGGAGTTATTTTTTGAAGGCTTGATGTTTTTTGTCCTTTGAAAGAGCATTTGTTATTGATTTATGAATTTGTATTGTGGAACACTTTTGTGCTGCTATGGGGCTTGTGTTTTCTGTCGTGTAGAAATTGTCTTATGCTATTTGTGAGAGACATGGTTGTATCACTCATATGAGTGTGAATGATACACTTAGTTTATATGCATTAATGGCCAAGTTATTTTGATGTTAGTGTTTTGAAGTGATGAAGCGAAGTACTGAAATGAAATTTCAGTACAATGTGTATTTTGCGTAAACTTACTTTGTTTGAACTTATTTTGTGCTTCCTTAGAGTTTCATGAGTTTCATTTTTTTATATGTGATCTTAGTATTTTTTTATTAGGTTATTAGTTATTACTTATTATTATAATTAAATTAATAAATCTTGGCTCCTTTTTAAAATTAATTTATTATTATTTCATGACAAAAAAAAATAGTGACTTTTGAACTCTCAAAAGTGAATCTCATTTATTATATTTGTGAAAATAGGGCCATTAATGATTCGTTTTTCAGCCGAGCTGAGGTCAGCTTGAAAGGTTTGAATATGGTTTGAATTGGCTTGTTTCTCATTGCATTCGATTTTGAGTCAGCTCGTCTCAAAATTAAATCAAGCTCTATTCGGGTTAAAATCAAAACAAGTGGGCTTGAATTGAGCTAGATCTTCTCTAGCTTGAAAATTAAAATGAGGTAGCTCGTTTTGATTGTGCCAGCTCAAAATTAATGAATATAAATAAATTATAAAAAAGCTAAAAAAATCCTATCACTTATGTGTACACATATTATGTAAATATAGCAAAGAACTTTGAGCTGATCTCGAGCTAGTCGAGCCTATCCGTTTATGGCTTGAAATTGGCTAATAAAAAGTTTGATCCATGCTTTTCATGTATAGGGGTTCTCTCTTGCTTTAATCTGATCTCAGTCCAGGTCAAAATTTGAATCTTTTTTGGAGCAATTGATGATTTTTTAGCTTAATTCTCAGCCCTATATGATAGTGAGTTCCACTTTTTTTTTTCATTTGGAACTCAATTCCCCGAAATTAGTTCCAATCACTTGAATACACATAAGTTAAAATAACTTGTCTTGATATGGAACTTCATCTTTTTTTCTTATAAAAAGTTAGATCCTAGAATGATATAATGGCTACATTATCTATTAAGTTCTAATCGGAAATTCTCCATTATCTATTTAACCTAATTATTCAGTGTTAAATGACTACTCTTAATTGAAAGTGCTCTCTTGTTATCAGGAGGGATAATTAAATATAGGAACTTGTGCCTATAAGAAACCTTGAAACCCATATCAAAAAGTTCTCACAAAATGAGGGTGAAATATTTGTTTTGTTTCTTATCTACTATTCCATCTGTCTTGTGAAAATTTGTTGGGGCGTCAAAATTTTTGGAGTCCACACATGCTATTGGTATTATCCAGCTATTATGTGTAGTATGATAAACTGGACAAAAGTGAAATATTTTTCTTGAGACTAGAAATCGTGAGGTTTTATGGCACTTCACAAATTTAGGTGGCTTTTCTTATGATGACTTTTACTTAAGCCTATGCTTGGCTTCTTTTAATTAGGCGCACTTGGAAAAAAAAATTATTATAATTTGGCAAGATGGTTATTCCTAATCACGGAAGATTTTATGCTTATTAAATTGTCTAGTTTTGCATCCCAGTATTTTATTCTGTTTTCTGTGGCAACAAGTATGAATGGTTTTCAGGGCCAATCATCTTGACCCATACATCATGAGCATTCCTTTTCCTCATCGTGAATGTCTCATTTATTTTTGCTATAACATTATCTAATTATTGCTATGTTTTAATGAGCGACGAAATTTTATCAGTCCATATTTTTTTCATTATTTTATGGAACATTGGAATTTGAATCATTATTCTACATAGTAAGCTTTGTTTCTTTAAACTGTGCAGGGAAAATATTTTCAGCGACACATTTATATCTTATTAAGCTAACTTGAAATCAACGTGATAAGTATTGTCAGCATTTTTTTTAATACACTTAGAGCCTTTTATTTATGGATATATTATATTTAGTTGGCTAGGAGAAGGATGCATTACAATATATTGGTATTTGTTAAGTTCATTCCTGTATTTTACTACAGAGCTCGAAATCTCATAGCGTAGATCTTTTTAAAGAATTGTTGGATGGTCTAATAAACATGAATTTTGTTTTTCTGAAGTCTTAGATGCACACTTTAGTGTAATTTTTCTCTTCAATTATGTAGGAGATTTCAACAACCTTACCAGGTTATGGTAATAGAAGTGAGTTCTTAAAATCAACTTCTGTGATGGTTGGCTTTCCTCCTGTTGAAGAGAAATTGCTTCCCAAGAACCTATTCCCAAGATATAACCAGCCTCACAGATCAATTCCAATGGTGGAAAAACCTGTCCTTATAGACATGCAAGGTTCTATGCTTTATCAATGTCAGTTTGTTTTTGGGCCTATTTTAGCTTCATGCCTTGTTCTGCTTGATACATATTTTAGAATTTAAATTTTTAGGTAGCTTTTTTCTGCAATTATGTTATTATTAACGGCGTTCTGCTTAATTTAGGTATGATGCATTTTTTATAGGAAGATTTACATATATACCTCTCAATTTTTATGTATTTACATGTCTAACATGTAAACTTCAAGTTTTATATACATGCCACCTTCCCTATCCATGAAGAGGTGTATTTAAATTTTTACAAGTTAAATTGATGCTATTTTTTATGTGATATGAAAGATTTGGGTGTTATAAATGCAAAAATTAAAGTTTAGGTGTTAGATATGTATATACATAGGACATGGCTGGTATGTATGTAAATGTCCCTTTTTTTAATATTGTAAACTTGAGGTGACATTGATAGAAGTTGTTCTTATTGGTTTGCTTAGGTTTTGACACTTTCAATGCTCTACAAGAATGAATGAAAAATTGATTCTTTAGAGCCAACCCCAAATACTTGGCATATGCCTAATCATGATGATGATGACATGCTTATATACATTGCTTGTGCATCTACTATTTCCCTTTAAAACGGTAGCTTCTACTGATACTAAAAAACAATTCATTTTGTATAAAAGGAAAATCTTTCGCTGCAGTATGCTTCCTTATCCATCTTTGTGCAATAGGCATAGCAGATTCAGTACACCTTCAGAAACACTTGAAAACAAACCAAGAAAATACAATGTTAAATGATCAGAAATTAGCAGGCTCAGAATTTTTTCATATTTAGTTAAAACATGTCAAGTGTTCTACCCTCAAAAAGAGGGAAATTTCCAGAGTGTGTTAAGCATAGGGATTAAGTATAATCTTGACTAGTAGCTAAGGCTGTGAGTTTAGCTCGAAAATCATTAATCACTCGAAAATTGATTTAAATTTTGGCTTAGATTGAGATTAGATCAAAATGAATGAGCTGTGCTATGAGCGGAACTTTGGATCGATTTTTTTAGCCGATTTCAAGTCATACACGGATTGGCTCGAACTTGCTTGAGATCGGCTCAAAGTATTTTTTTTTATAAAAATTATTTATATAATGCTAAATAAAATCGAATATAATGAGCCACGAGCTGATTTGGAGTTTGAACGGATCCAAATAACTCAATTTGAGCCTACTAGTTTTGATTTTGAGCCAGATCGAGTTGATTTTGAGTCGATTTCGAGTTGGAACGGATCCAAATCTCAATTCGAGCTGGAGCTTGATTCAATTTCGAGCAGATGTGGCTCAAAATCAAATATAACGAGTCACAAGCCGATGCTGAGCCGCATTTCAATCCATTCTTGCAGATTATGAACTGACCCCATCTCAGCTTGATACCAGTCGTTACCTACTTGGTTGAGAATAGTTGTACTTGTTGAGAAAGATAATTACTTGCTCTAGGTTAGTTTATTTTATTTCATAATTTCAATCATGATTTAGTTAGGGTTAATACTAAAAAATATTTCGAGACGGTTATGTTAAAAACAACTTGTGGAATTCTGAGTTTTCTATTTTAGTTTTAGGGTCCGTTTGGGGCGGAAGTGTGGTGGCGGTGCGACATTGCATTACAGTTTTGTCTGTTTTAGTAAATTGAGTTTTGACAGCCTTTTCAAATGGTTGCCGCTGAAATCTATGTTTTCCCATCACTCATGGTTAGGTGGGTGGCAGCTTTCTAGCTGCAGTTTGATTTAAAAAAAAAATTGTAATAACCACCATAGTTTTTTAAGCATCAAATTATTAATTAGCAGCTTCACAGTTGTTTTTTAATAAGTTGCACCTGCCTCAAACAGACCATTTTTCCCTCATTCTTTCTTTTTGAGTTATGTTTTATTTGGTAAATTGTAATTATTGTAATTAATCTTATCATAACTGTTATACAAGGAGAAAAGTTATTTGATTATTGAAAAATAAGAGAATATGATTTTCTTCACCTTTCTTCACGGTATCAAAGTTTGATCAAACCCTAGCTCTTCTTCCTCTGCCAAAGCCTCTCCCTGTAGCTACTAGTCCCTTTAGGTCCTCCGCAGGATCTTTTCTCTGCAGGCGATCCTTTCTTGTGCTTCCCAACAGTCGCTATTCCTTCTCTACGAACGTTATCTTTAACCTCCAGTCGGATATTTTTCTCTCTTGTGAAAATTTTAGCCGGGCCTCGCACTTACTGTGGAAATCCCAAAACTGCAAAAAGAGGTTGATTTTCTCTCCACTGTGGATCCTAAGATTGCGAAGAGAAGCTTTCTCCTTGTACACGTTCGTATTTCTACCGTATTCTGCTTCCCTACAGTTTCTCTTTCAAGCGTAGTAATCAGCTAGCCTTCTAGATGTTTCTCCCTGTTCCTACCTTCCCCGACAATCCAGATATCATCCGCACCCTACTGTCTTCTTGCTGTCTCAGTTGATCCTTCGTCAACAAGCAGAACAACCACACAAGTTCCTTTTATCCTGCAACACAATTAACAAGGAATTCTTTCCAACCTTAAATGTGCATAAGACTTATGACAAAATAAAGCATGAATATGCATGTCTCTGCTTGGAGTTTAGTTCGGAATCAGATACCAATGGTCCCAATTCATGTTTCCATACATTTGTGATAAAGGAAGAGGAATATCTCATAGGAGTGGACATAGTTCCTAGGTTCATTGATCCAACTATTGCTCATAGAAGATCCGTGATCATATGTTCATGTTGTGGTTGATCAATTCTATGACCACAGTGATTGGAGAAAATTTCTTGCTTTATAAGCAGTATAGGAGATTGGAAGCAGCTTGTGAGACTCATTCTAGTATCGAAAAAACTGTAGAATTCTTTGAGATTAAAATAAATGTATGAAATTCGACAAGAAGAGTTAAGTCTGACTCAACACACCTACAAAGTACTTGTTACAGTTATAAATATGTATAATACTTGTATACGAAATAATTGAAATTTTTGTACAGTTTTAGATTTTTACTTCATGAGGAATATCTAACTAGTTCTAGTATGATCATCAATAAAGGAGACAAACCATCTAACTCGATTGATGATTTTGAATTTTGATGGTTCTCAAATATCACTGTGAATAATATAAAAAGACTGTGAGTGTTTGTACTGAGATAAATGGTAGACATAACGAGTATGTTTAGCCAATTGACAGATTTTACACTGATAAAATATTGGTTTTTTATTTATATAGAGATGAGGATATAACTATGCAACCTAATGAAAATTGGGATGATCCGAACGATAATGTCATAGGAAAGTTTGACTTTCAACAGACTCAGACACTACAAACTTAAGGATATGATAGATAGGATGGCTAGAAGGAAGCATAAAATGTTGCGATGACTCTAGATCAGTGTGGGTATCAAGAGTAGTGTAAGAAAGTGAAATATGTTGTGATGACTCTAGAATAGTGTCTCAAGTCAGTTATTCACCCTAACTCCCCCCTGTCTATTAGATTTGGGGTAACAGAGTTGGTTTTCAAGATGGTAACATCGATGGAGTTAAAGTATTTTATTTTAATGGGTGAATACCACTTTTATTCCTTTTTTTTATTAGTATATCTAAGGAAGATATATTTGATGAGTTTCGGGTCAAGCTTTGTGCAGTTTGGTCGGTGAAATTGAACAAAAGAGACATATCTAAATATTTTAAGAAAGAGATTGGACGAAAAAGCTCTAAAATGATGGTATTTTGTCATCAAAATATTGAGAGGGGCTTTGAATTTAAGGACTCTACTTGGCATTATATTATTGAGATAGGTGGTTATGAGCACATCTCCCTAGAAATTTTTTGACATATTGTGAGAAAGTATTATAGACCTAGATACCTCGAAGAAGTGTTTATTCTTCATCTCAGCTATCCCATTTTGTTATGGAGTTTTAACTTAGGAACTCACATGGATAATACTATTTTTTGTAAGGTAGGGTCCAATAATAGAGCTGAAACATTCCTTTGTATTATTAGTTTTAAAAACTTGAATTTTGCATTGGAAATGAGTTAAAATCATGTTATAAAAGGACTAGAAAATTTGTACAGTTTTAGATTTTTGCTTCATGAGGAATATCCAATTAGTTATGGTGTGGATTCATCTAGTTCTGAAAGCTTCTCCTTATACGCACACACAACCCCTCCCATGAGTCAAAGACAAAGAAGAAGCTTACCTTGTGTGAACATTGCAAGAAACATGGTGATATGAAGGACAAGTGTTGGAAAGTACGTGGAAAGCCTGCAGATTGGAAATTGGGCAAGGGAGGAAGACTAAGACTGCAAGACTGATACTGCTAGCTCTTTTAAAGGGTAAGCTGAACCTAGCCCCTTCAGCAAGGAATAACTAGAGAAGTTGAAAAAAAACTTCTTTCAAACATAACTGAGCGGCCTACCAAGTTGATATACAATAAGGTATCATGTCTTTCTATTTCGCTAAAAGTGGAGCCTATCAGCTTGATGATACACCAAGGTATCATCCCTCATTTCTTGCTAATAATGAAAGATTTTGACCTTGGATAATAAATTTATGTGCTTCTGATCAGATGAGTCTAGATGTCATACTCTCACCAACAAATACGAGTTCACAAACCCAAAATTTGTTAGACTTGTTGATAGATCTCACTCCAGAATTGCTAGTAAAAATAGTGAAAGTCTCCAAAGATATTCATCATTCTTCTGTGCTACATGTTCCCCAACTAGATTGCAACTTATTTATAATTAGCAAGTTTTCTCATGACTTGAACTGTGTTGCTAAATTTGTATATCTTGTGAATTTTAGGTAGTGGATTTGAGAAAGGTTATTGGCAGCGTTAAATTGTATCAAAGTCTATACCTACTCAGGGAAATCTATTCTTTTAATACGCAGTTAGCATCTTCACCATCATTTTTTCATGTTTCTGAGTCTGCTGTGTCTGAGTTTGTTGAAAATCAAGTTTTGTTGTGGCATTGTCGTCTGGGTCATCCTAATATTTATTATATCACGAAGTTGTATCCTCATCTCTTTATTGATAAAAACCTACGAGTTTTTATCAATATGAAATCTACCAATTTACTAACATACTCGTCATATCTACCATTTGTCTCAGTATAAACCTCACAACCTTGCTCTATTATCCACAGTGATATTTTGGGACCATCAAAATTGAAAACGATCAATAAAGTCATATGATTTGTCTTCTTGATTGATGATCACAATAGAACTAGTTGGATATTTCTCGTGAATGGAAAATATGAAACTACACAAATTTTTTAGTCTTTCCATAACATGATTTTTACTCAACTCAAATAGAAAAATTAATACTTTAATTCTATCATTAAACCCTACCTTACAAAAAATGTTATCATCCATGTGAGGTCTGTGTTGAAATTTTACAATAAAATATGATAGTTAAGAGAGAGAATAGACACCTCGAGGTATCTAAGCCTATATTGTTTTCTAAATATATCCCAAAAGTTTTATGGGAGATGCCTTACAACCTCTAAACTCACTAATATAATGTTAAGTAGTTTTTGGATTCAAAGACCCTCTTGATATTGTGATAGAAAAGTACTCTCATGTCAGAACCTTCCTATCCAATCTTCTCCTGAAAGATTTGGATGTGTCTCTTTTGTTCACATTTACCTACCAATTCGCACAAGATTCGACCCAAACTCCATCAAATGTATCTTCCTTGTGCATGCTTTTAACAAAAAGGGACAAGAAAATATTATAACACCATAGATATTATTTTCTTTGAAAACTGAGAGCGACTTTTTATATATAAGAATTTATGAGCCTAGAGTTATTATTTTATAATAATTTTGTAAAGTCGCAATTTCAAACACAGTAATACAGGGCTCTAGTGGAGTCCCGTTTATCGATCCCACAGGGAAGCGAGGTAAGAGGTTCTTAGTCAAATCCTAGTCTACTACAATTAGTCCTTAGTTAAGAATGTCGATTAAAATGATATTTTTTCTATCAACTACTCCTAAATGCAAGTGTTTAATGTAAAGATAATAACTATAACTAAATGCAAATATTAATTTTAAAGATAACCCTTTTTGGATGAATTGGTTTGGAGAATTTTGAGATATTACAACCTACTATTCTTATGTAATGAATTAGATAATGTAAATGAATGAGATACATTAAATATTGTATGTGCCAAATAAGAGCAATGCTATTCTTTACCCTTTGGTCCAGACATAAAGAACATTGACTGATCCTATGCTTGTTTACTGAATCCGTGGCTAGGCTGGGAGGATACCGACTCTCACTTCAGAACTCCCACGTTCCCCTCACCTGAGGGCTAACATCTCCGCTTCAGTACTCAAACAATATGACCGAATTGATGATTTTATTTTGTCACCCTAAAATCTCCAATTCTACGCCCATTAAAGTATATTTCCCTATTTATTTGCATTCAACTCCCATGAACTTAATCATCCATGAAATCTGAATGTGGTTCTACTTGGTTGAGAATTACTCAGCCCTCTCGGGTCTTAATGCAATTACAACGAATTTTAACACTACAACAGACCTTTATTGTAACGTAAATGAAGTGCAAGTAAAAAACCATCACATTGATAATTAAATTCACTTCTAACATGCATCACAAAATCCTAAACATGAATTCTATTCATTATAAAAGAAAAGTAAAATGAAAACAACGGCATAATCTTCTCATGTCATTATTTCCAAACAAGAAAAGAGTAAGAGAAGCCCATCACAAAACACAAAGAAAACACAATGGAAACTTCATTTAACCAAAACAAATCTACTAGATAAGTGTTTACAAAACCATAAGATAATGAAAAACATAATACTTAGCTTTTTCCCTTGAAAAGAAAGAAGAAAATCTCTCTCACAAAGTCTCCCGCCTATTCATGCAATGCTAGAACATTTCCTTACAAATTCTCTGAAAATCCCCTCTCCAATCTCTCCAAAAGGGTAGAAATCTACATTTCTACTCCTATTCTAAGAAACCTAAACTTTCTCCATACTTTTCCTAACATTCCTCTCATAAAAATCCCCCTCTTTCTAACCTAAATTTGTTCTTTTAAAGTGTAGGGACGAAGTATGAAGAGTTGCCACAAGCACCATTCCAAAAAGTGTCCAAATACATTGAATTTCAACCCATAACTGCCAAAAGTCGGTCCATAGTCGTCCCGGGCGCTGTCAGCGGGCTCAAGGGCGTTGTCGGCAAGCTTTTCTGTCGTTTTTCGGTCTTCTAGGGTAAATCTCGCCGTCGGTGCCGTTTTGGCGCCGTCGGCGGGCAGACTGCGCAACTCCATTGTTTCGCTCTGTTTGATTCCGCTTTAGCTCCGTTTCGCCCTATTTCAATTGCGTTGTGTTCCTAACAGATAGCCCTACAAAATAAACATGAAAACAACCTTCCTTAAAAGTGTAATCTCATTCAAAAATATGTAAGAAGTGNTTTCAAAAATATGCAAGAAGTGTAAAAGAGATTAAGCATCCAAAGACTTATCGAAAGGTGACAAGGCAAAATGTCTTTTCTTGCTTGTTTTTGCTCCAAATTGCACCGTTTTGCATATTTTTTCTCCAATGACCATAATTCGTCATACGCAACAAAACATCAAAAATACCCTTCTTTAAAGTGCAATATCATCAAAATCAGTATAAAATATGTATGGAAATCTCAACATATTTTCTTTTGGTCAGTTAGACCCAGCATTTATGGTTAAGTTGAGTTTAACCAAAATTAGCTAAGTCAAGTCCGATCAGGGTTCAAACTTAATAACTACAATTGGGTTGAGTTCGATTGAGAGTTCATTTAGGTTGTGCCTAAATGTAGTTGAATCTAATCTAGATCCAAGCTCAAATTATGTTAAACCCTAGATCATAGGGGAGTTTTCATGGTTAAGAGGATGACCATGATATAATGCCCCTGAGGCCTGTGGATTAATGTTTAATTTAGTTTGAGGGACAATTATGGCTAAAATAATTTTTTGTTTTTTTACATTTTTACCCTTGGATTTATAATTTTTCATTTTAGGGTTTTCAAGGGTGGAAAATATATTTTTAGGGTTTAATTTTACTGCCATAAGAGTTTTCTTTATTTTTATACTAGTTTTACATTTTTATAATTCTTATTTTAATTTTTTTATATATTTTTCAAAGTAATTTCACTTTTGGTAGATAATTTGCATTTTAGGGTTATGGATTTTCTCTAACCGTAGAAAAATAAGGGAATATTCATAATATCAAAGGGAAATTTTCCATAAAATTTCATATTTTTACCCTTTTAAATTAATTTTTAATAATTAAAATACTCTCTAGAGCACTTAATTAATTAAAAATTAAATATAATTCAATTACTTTTAATTATTTTTATTATTTTCCCCTCTGTTTACCGAGTTCAGAGATTTTTTGTTGTGTTTTTTTACACAAAAATATGATTTTTTGAAGTTTATTAGGATTTTATGTTTTTATTTAATTCAAAAATCTCGAATTATCTACTTATCTGATGCGGCAGCACGCCATTCCTTAGATGCTTTGAATGCTTGCACAACATCGTTTGATTGGAGGCACTTTCCATGCTGTCGTCTGAGGTGGCACCGATCCGAAGCTTTTCTCCTCTGTTGTTTCATGATACGAACTAATCGCAGCTGTTCATTTGTAATACACAAAAATGGACGACATCCATTCAATGTCCCCGCGGGACGATGAACTGAGCATCGTTCATGATTAAAACCTAATTTCTCTCTTTATTTTTCATGAAATATCATGGGATTTGATCATAAAGTTTCATCTAAGGTGAAGACATCTATACAGTTGATCACACACAAAGGTACCACTGTGGGGGAGCATGTGATAATTTCTAAAAATTTACTTGCAGGTGCAATTTAGCTTCTGCACTTTTAAGGCATGACTCATGGTACGTTATTTGCATGCAAGCATTCCCGCTGACACTTGTTTTCATGCAGGATTGTGTAATTTTCTTTTTCTTATGTACTTTTAGAGTCTAGGAGAGTCATGTAGCAGAAATAAGATACGAGCACGGGTTCTGAGGTGTTTGGTGCAGGAACCACGTGAAGGGGACCAGGAGCAGATGCTCGCGCCCCGTATCTTAATTCTGCAATTTATATTGAAGCATAGAATTAGGACCAGACATTTATATGTGGAGTCCGACCGTTTTTTTCCTTTTTGGGATATGTTGCCGACCCAGCGACACTGGCCTGTTTATTATTTTATTTGGCTTGTTTTGCTTTTTTGCATGATATTGCATGCCTGCACTTACATGTATTTTCCTTGTTTCTTTCTATGATTTATCTGTGATTTTACAATATAATCTAGGCTCATTAAGGAANAAGTGCAATATCATCAAAATCAGTATAAAATAGGTATGAAAATCTCAACATATTTTCCTTTGGTCAAAAATCAATTTTACTATCCCAAATCTAATATTATAGGGAGAGACTTAGAATATTGGAGTTGAGACACTATTCTAGTAGTCATCACAACATAATCTACTTTCTCACATTACGCTAGATATCCACACCAATCTAGAGTCATCATAACCTATTATACTTGTCTAGAATCATTCTATCTCCCAAGTTTCACTAGTCGAGAACATCCAATCTGAGATTGACAATATGGAACTTCGTGTGTATACTAAGAGAAAAAAATTCACGATATAAGATAAAGACAATATGCAATCACAGGACTATTAAAAATCAAACATGAATTTACACGCTTTTGAAATTCTAAGGGAGGTAGAATCCAATGGAGAAGACAAGAAAAGTTGCTCAAATTATCTTCTCCAAAATTATGTTGCATATGAGAAGTTATCATCAACTTATAAAGCTTTTGTGTCTAATCTTATAGTGTGTAGATACCCAAGTCTATTTATGAAGAACTTCAAAGTCTATGATAGAAAAAGATAATTGAAGAGGAAATCCAAGCTCTTGATCTAAATGACAAATGAATATTTGCAAATTTTCTTTTAGATAAAAGATCTTCTAGGTGCAAATGGATATTCAGTGCCAAGTATAAAATAGATAGAAGCATTGAAAGGTTCAAGGTTAGGTTGGTGGCCAAAAATCTTACTCTTTCTTATGGGATAAACTATTAAGAGACCTTTGCTCCAGTGACCAAGTTAAATACTATAAGAGTTCTTTCCTTGTTAGTGAAAAAAGAGCGAGAATTACATTAACTTGATATCAAGATTGCATTTTTGAATGAAGTCCTTAAGAAAGAAGTGTATATAGAAATCCCAACAGAACTGGAAAATGAATCAAATAAACATCTGATTTGTAAAATAAGAAAATCACTTTATGAACTTGAATATCTTTAATGGCTTGTTTTAACAAGTTTTTCAAGATGTTGAAATTTAATGGGCATATCCAATGCCAACAGATCATACACTGTTCATAAAGTATACCTAGAGAGGTAAGAAGACTATACTCATTGTCTGTGTAAATGATATGATCCTGATAAGTGGTGATGAAAAAAAATTGGGAAGATTAAGGAAGTTCTTGCTAATGAGTTTGAAATTTAGGATCTAGGAGCGATGAGATAGTTTTTGGAAATGAAAGTGACGGTCCAAAATGGGTATTGTGTATCCCAAAGAAAATATATTCTAGACCTAAAAAAAGATAGAAATGTTGGGGTGCAAAACTACAGAGACTTCTATGGATTTCAACAAAAAGTTAAATTTTGGGGGAGAAAAGACGCCAGTGAAAAATAGTAAATACCAAAACTGGTGGGTTATCTTATCTACTATCACACATTAGATTTGATATTGCTTATTTTGTCGTTGTTATTAGTCAACATATGAATACTCTGAATGAAGAATATTTAAAGATGATTCATGGAGTGTTGTTTTTTCTTAATGAGACTGCCTCTGACAGAGGGTTACTGTTTAAGAAATCATACAATAGGGATATAGAGATATACACCTATGTTAGTTGGGCAGAAGAACTTATGGACAGAAAGTCCACTCTGGGCATTGTTTCTATGTCTATGAAAATCTTGTCACTTGGAAGAGAAAGAAATAACCAGTTGTTTTTAGATGTAGTGTTGAATCTGAGTTCCAGATACTAGCTTTGGGAATTTGTGAAGGAATGTGGATTCAAAAGTTACTAAATGAGCCGGGATACTCTACTGTCAGTCTCGTAAAGTTGTTCTGTGGCAACCAAGCCGCAATTATTATTGCAAATTATCTTGTTCATCATGTCAAGACCAAATACACTGAGATTTATAAACATTTTATCTTTGAAAGGTCAATGAAGACATTATTCACTTAATTACTCATTTTAAAGTTTCTAATGTCTTCACTAAATCTCTACCTTCAGGCAGCTTCATTGATCTGAATAGTAAGCTGGGTCATTTAGATAGAAATTAAAATCTAAATGAGAAGACCGAGCTTATCAAGCCATTGCCGAAGAAACTAAGGAGTCTTTTGCAAACTTGAATGTGTCCTTTTCACCAAGAAACAATTATAGCACTTAAAAATTTTTCCAATCTCCAAAATTTTTCTTGACTTCCTCTTATATATTAGTACAAAAGGGTATCTCTCTAGCCACTGCATTGGTAAGTGTTATTTCTAATTTTATTAATTCTTAGATATTTAGTTGGTGCAACTAATCATATGACCGATTGCTCTAAATTGTTTTCATCCTGTGGACTTGTGCAGGAAATAAAAATGTCAAAAATCGTTAATGATTTTCTCTCGGTAATTGTTGGGATAGGAAATGCTAGACTCGCTCCATTGTTAACTCTTCATGACGCGTTTCATGTTCTCATTTTGTCTTGTAACTTGTCCATTAATAAAATTACCTCTGACCATCAGTGTAAAGCTAATTTCTATCTTTTTTGTTGTGGTTTTCAAGAATTGATCACTGCAAGATTAATTGGCAGTGCTAAGAAAAAAATTTGACTTCATTATTTTTAAGATGGACTTGAACCGAATAGAAATTGTCAATATAGTTGTTTAAATTCTATGTTTGTTTTCAAAGACGATTATTTAATATTATGACATTATAAGTTAGGTCATCTTAGTCTTTAATATTTAAATTTTTACTTAGTTTATTCCAAAATAAAAATTTGACCTCCTTTGCAATGTAAAGTTTGTCAGTTTGCTAAATATCATAATGCATTTCTTCCCAAACTTACAAACCAACTACATCGTTTACTTTGATTCATAGTGATATCTGTGATCATTGGAAAACTTTTACATATTTTGAAAAAAAGAGATTTGTGACATTCATTGATGATCACACAAGAATAAATTGTACTTTTTTCAATGAAAGAAAATTTTGAAGTGGAAACTATTTTTAAAAATTTTTACACCATAATACAAATATAATTTTTAAAAAATATTCTTACGGAGTGATATTGACCGAGAATATTTCAAAATATTTCGAGTCAATTTTTTTATACGAAGAATAATCCATGAAAGCTCGTATATCGACACTGCACAACAAAATGATCTAGCTGAAAAAAATACTTATTGGAAGTTGCTCGGGCATTGTTTTTTACCAATCATGTGCCAAAATATTTTTAGGGTGAAACCGATCGTACCGTTACATTCCTCATAAATATAACACCCAATAAAGTCTTAAACTTTGGAACAAGCAACTATTGATGTTTTTCATAAATTTATCTAATAACTCTTAATTTTAAAAATATTTGAATGTACTCTATTTGTTTACATTCTTAGTCATAATTAATAGAAACTTGAACTTTAAGCCAAAAAATGTTTGTTTATTGGTTATGCTTCTATTCAAAGTGGGTATAAATATTTTGATTTTATTTCAAAAAAAATATTTGTTACCATGGATGTCATCTTTTTTGAATTACAATCTTTTTTGTTTTTATCTTCAAGGGGGAGGTAAAAAAAGGATTTGATTATTATTTTTCAAGATTTTTTTCAAACTAAAAATTTACAAAATAATACTTCCCTGATCTTGATTGTTCAATCTGAAAATTCAAGTTATATTATATCAAGGGAAAGTGGGTCGAGTCTTTTAGATTTCGAAGACAATTCTTGTTTTCCTATAGCGTCATCTCATGATGCTTATGATCCTATAACAACTAATAAATAAAAACTAGGAAAAGAACTATGATTGTAGTACCATTTGATATTGTATATTCGCATGAGAGGATAGCTTAAAAGAAAGGTTCTACGTACCTTTTGCACTACCCAGAATCCGTGAACCCATTCAAGTAATGTTCTCACCAAGTTTTTATCCCATGTTTAGTTCACTTCATCGTCGATTATTGAATCTTCTAGTCGTAAAATTTAGTCTAGTTCTAATCCCAGGTCTAATGATTCTAATTCTTCCATTATTGTTTGTAGGGGGGTGAGGTCTTGCACCCAACGTCTATTATCCCATTAGGTGTCATGAAAATCATTCACCCATTTTTTGTAATTTTACATTACAATTGTTTTATATGGAGATTTCTAATACATGCAGGATGCTCTAAAATTATTAAGGAGGGTGTCTTCGAGGAGATAATAGCTATTAAAAAATAGTATGTGAGAATTAATTGATCTACCTAGAGTGAAGACACCTATAAGATGATAATGGGTGTTCACAGTCAAGCATACTTTTTATGACTCTCTAGAATGGTATAAGACTTGACTGGATGTCAATGGATTCACTCAGACCTATGATATTAATTACTTAGAAACATTCGCCTTAGTTGTAAAACAAAACTCTATGAGAGTTCTTCTATCACTTACATCTAATATTGTATAATCGTTACAAGAGTTGGATATAAAAATGCATTTCTTAACGGGGGCTTGTATGAAAAAGTGTGCATGGATGCACCTCCAAGGTTTAGTGAGAAGTTTGACACTAAAGTGTGTAAATTTAAAAAGCTTCACTGTCCGAATGTCTATTCCCATTTTAGTTAACTCCAAGGCCGGGCCGGGTCATGACAAAAGTGGTATCGGAGATTCTGAACCTCGCGTGCAGAGGTCAGTTTGCCTATAAATTGACGCGAGACAGAGGGAGAATGAGAGGTAGAAGCCAACCCTAACGACTTACTGGGAGAGTTGATTGACACAGATGGAGGACAAAATGTCTCGCGACTTCGGTGCTGGAGGAGGATAGCCCGTGCCCCGAACCGGATCATGAAAAAAAAATTTTATACAAGTTGAAGCAGTCACCGAGAGCATGATTGTGAAATTTATTTTGTTTGTTAAATGTCAGGGGTATTATACTCGAGAGCAAGAAAATCTTACAATGTTCTTAAGACATTCAAAGGATGGAAAGATTGCCATACTGATTGTGTATATTGACAATATATTTCTCATTGAAGTTGACATATATGAGATGAACCGTTTGAAAACTTCTCTCTCACCAGTTTTTGAGACCAATGACTTAGGATCTTTGAGGTATGTCCTTTACATGAAGTCGCCCAATCAAAGAAAAGGATTGTTGTTTCTCAATGGAAATATGTATCGATCTTCTTAAGGAAATTTGGATGAGTTTGTGTAGAATTGTTGACACTTCAATTGATCTTAATAAAAAATTGGGTGAGATGGTAAAGAAGGTGATTTAGTGAATATATTTAGTTATTAAAAATTGGTGGGAAAGTTGATATACTTATCACATACATATTCATGTATTGTCTTTCTTGTGAGTTTGTTATGCATTCACCCTATGAAAAACACTTTGAAACAATTAATAAGATTCTTTGATACCTAAAAAATACACCAGACAAGGGTTTATTTTTCATAAGACCATACAACAAAACATAGACATACACTGATGCGGGCTGGGTTGGCTCAATTAATGATAAGAGATCGACATTTGAATATTGTACTTATGTTGGGGAATGTCTAGTTACATAGCGGAGTAAGAAACATAATATGGTTGCAAGGAGTAGTGTCTAGGAAGAATATATAACTATGGCTAAAAGTATGTGAGATGTTATGGTTAAAAAGAAAGCTTGAAGAGCTTCTGATGCAGGACTCGGGGGAGGTCCGGCAGGTCCTCAAGAGAGGGGGGGCTGCCGCCATGATATGCTTAGAGTTGAGGGTCTTGTTTTTGAAATCTGAATTTAGGTTTTATCCTAGAGTTTTCCCCTGCAAAGGGTTGTATCCGACATCGAGGAAGTGCTCCGACTGTCCCTCGTCTAAAGTGGCGATTGTCTCCAAGGTTCCAAGTGGTGCTCTGACTGTATCCGATATCACCGAGATATTTATCTATCCACTCGTTTTCCCTGCACCCTTGCAGGTTGCTGTCCGGCCTACTCCTGCATCTAGCAGGCCGCTGTCCTCTAATTTACTGCTGCTACCGGCCCACCTTCCAACCCTACTGTAGGCCGTCACCATTCCTGCCCTCTGCCCAACAACAGTTGGCTACTTCCTAGCCCGCCAAATCACCTCCAATTTCTCCCTGCAACCCTGTAGACTGCTGTCAAGCCCCCTTCTGTAGTCAGCAGGCTGCCGTCCTCTACTTTCCTGCCATCCTAATTGCTGTTCCGCTACTCCCAACTGCTGTCCACTTTCCCGGCTTACTACTTCACCTTCCAACCAACCATCACCTCCCTTGGGATATACTCCCGAGGTGTCCATTTGTGGCGTTTTGTATTTTGGTGATGTTATTTCCAATTTGTGTGTGTTGTAACCCTCTTTTCCTATTAACAAAAGTTGCTTTTGTGGTTTGGTTTACTCCTCCGATATCAGCTTCGGATCCTGATAAATATGTCAATGAAGTTATATTGTGATAATAAAACGGTCACAAGCATTGCAAAAAATTCAGTGCAACATGATTTCACAATGCCTGTGGAGATTGATAGACACTTCATAAAAAAAGATTGATTGGAGTTATTGGTTGCCTTTTATTCCGACCATGCAACAAATAACAAATATCTCCACTAAAGGACTTTTCATGTCTAATATGAGCTCTTTATAAGCAAGTTGGACACGAAGAATATCCATGCTCCAAACTTGAGGGGGTTGGAATTTTAAGAATTTCTATTTTTAGGTTTTTTTTTTATTTTGAATATTTTCTATTTTTATAATTTTATATTGTTGGTAATTTCTGATTTTTGTTTCTTTTTTTGTAACACGAAAATTTGTGGCTTTTCTAATTTGGTGGTCTTCCTCTATTTATCTCGTAGAAATCTCTTATGAAATTGAAGAGGAATAAGTATCTTTTCCTGCTCCCAAAAAATTACATTGAATTTTGTAAAATTTTTTTTGACATTTGCAATCTTTTTATTATTGATCAAGCAGAAACTCTAATATCTGCTTTTATTTAAAGAAATAATGTTTTTGGTGTTATTAGTTACCGGTGATATGCGAATCATCAAATCATGATGCAAGTCAGTCTCTTTAATGATAATTTGTAATTCATGTTCACGAACTTACATTCAAAATTTTCGCATAATTTGTCCGTCTCTTAAGCTCCAGCGTTTGAATATTTGGCTGGAAACAGATGCTCATCCTGATTCGGTCCTTTTTAGCTTTGGGATTGCTGAGCAGCCTGCTAGACAAGAAAAGATCCTGAAGCTTCTTTTCAGCGGGTACAATGAGGAAGACGGCATAGACACTTCATTGCTGTCTGATCTTATGGGACTTAAAACTGTGGCTATCGACACTTGTGATATGTTTTCTCGTTATGAGGTTGAAGCACACGATTCAGATCATCTTCTTCGCTCAGCAAGGCAATTTCACATCCCAATACCTCTTGCGGATTGTTCGAACGGTGCACATATTGCCGTACATCCCTATGATAGAATGCTGCTCTCACGTGTTGAGTCTGAGATCAAGGATCTACTATCAGTTGCTTCAGAATACAACATATTGAAGGGTTTTACTACAAGCAATAAGTCGTCAATGGTAGTCCCCTACTTTACAAGGTACTGTATAGTTAAAATTCCCCTCTCTGATTCAATTCCTTAGAACTCTACACTTGGATTGCTTTTTGATAACCTGTAGGTGTTGGCTGATCTATTAAAGCATTTTTTTGAGTGTTATAATTTTGAGTTTCTGTCATGCATACCTGTGATAAATAAGTTTTTCTAATTTTACTTTAGTTTTGTTTTTTTTTCCATTTGGTTTTATGTTTTGAGGGAGGAAAGATCTCCTTGATTGATTAGATATAGAGAGATAGTGGTCAATTGTCATGATCCAACCCTAAATTTTAAAATTTTAAGATAGAAATAGTTTGTCAAACTTTTTTTTTAAGGGGATTTTACATAAAATAGCATATGAAACAATAAAATTTACATACCTCGCACCCAATTTTTAAATTTACATATTGAGCACTCAAATTCTTCCAAATACCTCAAATTCAGCACATTTGTTACTCTTGTCATCTTCTCGTTCTTCCTCTTCCCGAAGTTCCCGCCTACCATCCTCCTCAGCTGTTCACCTCTCGCCGCTCGCCCTTTGCTGCACACAATAGTCACTTTCGGTCCTCACTATCACTCTTCAAACCAACACCTAGCCCTCAAAACGTGGGCTGATAATCCAACCTTCCAAAATTATAAACTGAGTAACACAAATAATGAAGAAACTCAAGCGAGAATGTAAAAATTAAAGTGGATCTCAGCTTATGAAACCAAAATAAGCAATGAAAAAGAAAGAGCAGCCTTGATCAAAGTTTCTTTAGCATGCCAAAGGCAAATATTAAAGTCCCTGACCGGAGCATTTCCACTAGAACAAGTAAACGGGGGCTATTTTTTCCTACTCCCTTTTCTTGTTTAAAAAAATGCTACTTTCCAGCTGGGTAATCTCAGAGTGACAATCTACAAGAAACCACTAGTAAGAATAGAAAGGAGACGAAGAAGATAATTATCACAAACCTTTGGATGCCATGATTAAAGAAGTTGGATCAATAAGTTAGAGATCATGCGCTCGATTGGACTTGCATTGAAGCTGGCTACATTTATGGAAAACAGAGGGTTGTATGGACTTAAGGCAGTTATGGGAAGATTACAGACGAAAAGTTGATGGATTAATGAATGTGCTAAATTTGAGGTATTTAGAGGAATTTGAGTGCTCTATATGTAAATTTAAAAATTGGGTGGGAGATACATAAATTTTATAGTTTTTCATGCTATGTATGTAAAATCCCCTTCTTTTAATAACCTTAAGAAAATTTACAAAATATAGACCTTCAATTCTTAAAAGAGCCAACTAGATTAAATCATTTGTAAGTCAGCATAATACATATTTTAAATCATTTTCACAGAGGCCTAGGTTTGAATTCCATTTCAAATTAATTTTCAAATTGAATATTTTTGCACGTTCATGAATGCATAATTGAATTAATTTTGCAAATTTATGAGCCCGCATTTCAAATCATTTTTGGGATAGTTACATACATAGCACCCGAAACATTGCTATTTACAAAATCTAGCACCCGGGTGATATTTTTCAACTACTAAACTGATGTATTTATGCATTCCACGATCAAACCATTGAGAATTTGATAAAATTGGAAAATATGGGTTAGGTGTTTATCATGAATTTTGACATTTTAGTGAGAATTTGAAAATTGGATGAAAGAGGGTACTAGATTTGTAAATAACAATATTTCAGATAATATGTATTTAATTAGCCTATCATTTTTAATTGGTCAAGTAAGTTCACATTTCAAAATCATTTGAAATCCAAATTCACATATTTAAATTATTTACAAGTCCTTAGAGCCGACATTTTGAAAATCCATATTCAAATTATTTTTAAGCTCTAAGGGCCTAAATTTTAAAAGTTTAGATTTAAATTATCTTCAAGTTCAAGTGATTCACATTTTAAATTATTTTACAAGTTTGAATAGTGTAAAAGTTTTAAGTTATTTACAAGTCCAAGTCATTCGAAAATTTAGCAGCCTTTGAACGTCAACCCCCATACGGGAGAATGTCAACATTCCCAACTATTTTAAAAGACTCGCTAATTAGTGTATGAGATACTGCGGTTTGGGAACAAAAAAGACATTATATTATAGGTCTTTGATTTACTTACAAAAAGGATAATTAGGAGCATAAATTTCATTGAATAGGTACTTTACTGTCCCAGAAAAGTACTTAATTCCCTCGATGGGTACTCATGTTTCTCAGGACGAGTACTTCAATCCCCTGATTTTTATAAAAAAATTTCCAACCGAGTACTTCAATCCCCTGATTTTTATAAAACTTTCCAAACGAGTTTGTTATTTTTCTAAACGGTACTCAATTCGCAAGTACAAGTACTCAACCTTCCTCACATGAATATTTTGAAAATTATCTTCCCACAACCACAACGACAACAGTTATGGGCATGGAGCTGATTTTTTACTTCAAACTAGAGAAGTGCAGACGGTTATGGGCATGGAGCAGGAGCAGACATACAAATGACTTAATATTATTATGTTTAATTAAACCTAATTAATAACAAAAATGATTTTTAATAAAATTTAATGTCAACAATCATATGGGGGGGGGGGGGGGGGG
>JXCR01143097.1:137551-155769 GCA_002079205.1 Phalaenopsis hybrid cultivar | reverse complement strand
GGGGGGTGACTCAATCATCTGCATCTCCATGCAATCATTCTTACATAACTTATTGTTTTGCATTTCTCTCGCTATGTATTTACTTAATAACCGTTTGGGTTGAAACGAGATTGATTTGTGCTACATAGGGTTTATTAGATTTAAATGAAGTGGATAAAAGTTCTTATGCTAACCTAACTAGTAAACTTTTCATATTGCCTTTTGCATTGTTTGGCTTGCTTGCGGTTAAATAAATAAAATTTTTATGGTTTAAAATTGCGTATTTAGACATTGTTTGTTTGTGAGGTTAGACAAACTTCGAGACATTTTGAGGCATAAACCTTTGACTTAACAAATTGCACAAAATAATAGGTATTAGACTGACAATAAAGTATTAAGAAGTGACATTAAAATCCTAATATGAAATTGTAAGAAATGTAAAATACACGTCAAAGAAAGATTACATATGAATTTAATAACATAATATGTCAAAGTAAGTTCAACAAAATAAGCCTCTATTGTTTTTTCTTTTTCAAATCAAAGTATGAATCAATCGGAACAATGTTTGTGGTTTGAATTTTGTTCAAGCAAGGTGTTTTTGATTGAATTATGTTTGAATTAGGTTCGACCCAAGTTCAAATTTGAATATGTTCACCCTATTCCAAATACTTCTACTTCAAAAAGCAATTCGTGAATGCAAAAATGTTCTCTCATTAGAGGTAATTTGATTGAATTGCACTTACAGGCATATTTCCTTACAAGAGACAAACATGAGAGCTTTTTTATTTTCACAATTATGAGGGACATAAAATCTAATTTCTTAATAATAACAGGGTTTGGTTAATATATTCAATTTATATTTATTTTAAAAAATGAACCTTAACTTATAAATTCGAGGCACGTGTCGTAAATGTTGAGGCGAGGCACACTTTGAGATGTGCCTCACACACTGTAAAGTATATGCCTCTTAAAAAAATATTTTACTATCAATCTGGTGAGTAAAATAAATGCTTAGTATTGTTGGTATATGCTATTTGTAGATGATAAACTTTGATGGGTGGGGACTCTTTCATTGAAATAAGTGAACAGTTCAAACAATGATGGTAATTGTTTGTCAATATTGTTGGGTTACCAAGTGATACATAGGGGAGATAAGTTAAGTGATATGGATTTTATATACAACACAATATATACATGTATAGATGATTACACTTCTAAATTTAAAACACGAGTGGTTGAAGTGGACAAGTATCCATTGTACTAGGTTATGATATAGTATATTTGAGACTTAAAAATTCAGTTTTTATACTATTACACCTGGTGGTCAATGCTATATGGATTCGAGAATTTGGTAATAAAGAAGTCATTGATAATAACTAAATTTTATTTGATTTGTATGTGTATGTATTGATGAATTTGTGAGAAACTATAGAGAAAGTTGGAAATGATTATATTAAAGAAATAATTGGAATAACCTATGTTTGTGAAGTTAGGCTTATCTTTTGTGGTTAAACATATAATGGAGGTCATATCGAAGTTAACCCGACCCTCTACGAAATGAAAATATTATTATTGAAATTCAAAGGGGTTACAAACAAAAACTCTAAAAAATTAGAAACAACGACACAAACACAAGGGACACCCTAAGGCGCGAATGAAGTAGTGGGGTGCGAGTTGAGATAGTGGAAACAGAGAGTTGTATGTGGTAGGGAGGTCTGGCAGCAGCAAGGGGGAGGGAGTTGTGCGGGTGGACAACAGGTAAAGGAGGATAGTTAGGGACGACAACAAACAGGTTGGTTGTGGGGGATGTGCAACCATAAGCATTAGGAGGTTGGAGGAGTTTGCGACAGTAAACATGGAGCAGGAGAAGCGACAACAAACAGGAGGGTGCATATAAATACTAGTAGATGGCTAGGAGAGGTGGGACCCCTCCTATTTGGGAGGCAACCCTATTTTCTTCCGTCACTTTCCTCCCAGTTGAACCGATTTATTCTCCAGAGGCAATGTCCGGTTCAGCCAGGAAAGCACTGCTTCAGTCTCTCGAAGTCGGGGGAGTTTTGACTTTATTTATCGAAGTTTATGTTTGCTCATTGTCGGTGATGGAGCTGCTGTAACCTCTCGGGGCTGAGGGTTTTTCGACTGCTGCTCTAAAATCTTCTGGACCCCACTGATGACTACACTGTCACCCAAAACATTTAAGGAACCTTCCTCATTTGTGAGCAACTATCCATATCAGTCACATCTTTTGGGAGCTCACTACTGAAATGTGTTGGGTCTGTGTCATGTGTATACAGTTGAATCCTCCCAAAGTATCCGAAGCTAGCTTAACCTGAAGGTGAGGTAGCTTAAATTTCTACGAATGGTGGCTACCATGCAGTAAGCTATCGAACATGATTTACTTAAACTCTTTTTGTACTGGTTGCCTTATGGTTGAAGCTTGCTCCACTGTCTCGCTATTCCCTGAGACTCTGTCACCTCAAACTCTGCATAAAGTAAGAGAACGATGCGCTTACATCCTTAGTGAATGAGTAAGTGTTTCTATAGTCATCATATTGAGTCCTATAGTCATTTTGTCATGAACTCACAGCAAAATGTGGCAGACATCTATGGGCACCACATTTCACCAAACCTCATCCTGCGGCTGGCTCCCAATCGAAAACTCCACAAAACACCTTCTATCAATGCTAAGCTTGTTCTGTTTCTTCAACCACTTCAGGGAGTACGGTTAGGAATGCCTCTGATTCGTGAGGCTCAATCTGTCCACAATCAGTGTTAGGCCACATTTTTTCTGCTACCTCCATCGATGATGATCTTGCATACCTTTTCCTTCACGATGCAACGAGTGTATAATATATTAGATGAAGCCATTATTGCTCCCGTAGTTCCTCAGTCTAAAGGACTTGTGGAACCCACAAGCCTCTCACCCTCATCTGGTGGAAGCTGATACTCCTTACTCTTTTCTTTAGTTGTTTCTTTGTCGTTAACTTCTTCCACTATACCCTTCTCGGTAAAGGACATAACTTGGCTCTTCATGCAACTAGAGGCAGTGCGCCCAAATTCAGGACATCTAAAGCATTTTCTAGATGAGTCTGTACTGAGCGTTCTACTCTTCTTAGGCTTCTTCTCATTTTGAGTACTCTATCTTTATCCTGACCAGTCTTCCTAAGTCCTTGAGGTGTGCACTTGCTGATATCTCCAATTGCTGGTGGCTATCTGAATGACGGTAATTGTCTCCTCTATTTTTGTTGTCTCTATATTTTTAATGCTAAGATCTGGATATCTCCTAGTGATCAATATGGTTGTAGTTAAACTATATTGTTGATATTTGGCTTTAGACCCCCCTAGATATTGGACTATGGTATGTTCTTCTGGCTTGATCAACTCACATTTTTATGCAACTTGTTAAATTATGTCGTGAACTCTTCCATTGATAGGTGGTGAAACCTTAGAAGCATATCTTAACGGTAGTGAGGATGTAAGTATTTTTTCTACATCTCATTTCTCATCTTCTCCCATCTAGTAATCATGTCATTTTCTTTTCTCTTTCTTTGGCTATGCAAGTTTTCCCGCCACAAGAAAGTGCTCTTTTTCAATTTGATAGCTGCAAGCTTCACCCTCTTGTCTTCTGGCGCTTCTTTGTGCTCGAATATTTTCTTGACCGACTGCAAACATTCGATGCAATCATCTGGATCCATCCCTTCGTTGAACTCTTGAAGAACCACTTTTACTCCAAAATCTCTATATTATCCATTTTGCCTCTTCTCTCAACTTCCTCTGATGATAAATTCTAAAGTGGAGTAGTCTGTCCTCTTCATCACTGAAGACCTCCCTATGGTTCCCCTCTTCGACTTTCCCTATCTCGATCAAGCGTAATTTCTACCTAGGTCTCGCCATCAATCTCCATGAGCCTTGGCTGACGTCAACAAATATCTTACTATATTTCTACCCGGATAGGTTCTGACATGTTTTTTCTTGATTGCATGATTAGGATTTGGGCTTGTGGAATTGGCAGAGGGTATTTGAGGATAATAATGAAATTTTTTGGAGTTGATATAGTTTGGGTATGGTGATGCTAGTAGGATGAGACTAGGGTTAGGCCCCTAAGGAGAGGAAGAAGTAGTGGGTTGCTGGTCAAAGCTAGCAGAAACAAGGAGTTGTAGGTGGTAGGTAGGTTTGGCGGCAACAAGGGGAAGTTGTGCGACTGGACATCGGGTGAAGGTGGATAGTTAGAGGCGACAACAAGTAGGTTGGCAATGGGGACGTGTGACCAATGTAGCAGAAGGTTGGAGGAGCAGAAGAGCGACAACAAACAGGAGGATGTGTAGGGAGGGCAACAACAAGAAGACAGGGGGATGGGGGAAGAGATAAGTGAAGATAATTACCAACTTGGAGTAGGATTCATCCGGAGCACCACCTGCCATCAGATACAAAAAGAGAAAAGACATCGACTGTAGAAAAGTTTAAAGCAAAAATGGAACCCTAAAACCAAAAAAAACACACATAAATACTAACAGATAGCTAGGAAAGGTGGGACCCCACCTATTTGGGCAACAACCCTATTTCCTAGTGTCGGCCGACCTATTTCCCTTCCAGCTGAGCTGGTTCAATCTTTAGGGGCAGCACTCGGTTTAGTCAAGAAAGCCCCGTGTCAGTTAACTCAAACCGCAACGGAATGAAAATATTATTACTGAAATTTAAAGGGTTAAAAATCAAGACTCTTAAAAATAGGAAAACGACACAAACACAAGAGATGCCTTAGGCCGAGAAGTAGTGGGCTGCTGGTCGGGATAGATAAAACGAGGAGTTGTACGTGGTAAGGAGGTCTGGCGACAGCAAAGGGAAGGGAGTGGTGCGGCTGAGAAGCGGGTAAAGGAGGATGGTTAGGGGCAGCGGTAAGCATGTTTGCTGTGGGGGACGTGCGACCACAAGTAGCAGGAGGTTGGAGAAGGTTGCGTCAGCAAAAAGAAGGAAAAGCACGACACATAAAAGTAAAGTAAAAACTGGACCCTAAAACACAGAAAACACACAAATACTAATAGATAACTAGGAGAGGTGGACCCCCCTTCTATTTGGGCGGCAGCTCTGTTTCCTAGGGTCGATCGGCCCTATTTCTTAGCTGAACCTATTCAGCCTCCATGGGCAGCATCTAGTTTAGCCAGGAAAGCCTCGTATCAGGAGGATATGAGATGCACCAACGTTGTGAGTATATTTAATATGAATGAAGTTTTAATTTAAAATTGGTTGACTAAAAGAAATTATTTCTAGAAGTTATCCAAAAATTTATGCAAAATATAGCTAATATCTCATTTTGGACCAGATTAGATGGAGAATTCGTGAATCCAAGCCTGACTAGTTAGGATAAGAGCAATTATGTAATGCACCATAGATATTCCTTCTAATCACTCACGTGTAAATCTAGCATACTCCAAGTGGGTGGATGCACCAAAGGAATAAAAGCTACTAATTACTATGTTTTAAACGAAAATGGTGTGTAGGAGGACAGTATATTTCAGACTAGTATCAGTGAAATCATGCATCTTGCCATATATTAGGAAATGTTTTTTTGTGGCCAATCATGTTAAGAAACCTAATTTTGAAATCAATATAGGCTAGATAATCCTACTGTGTCTTTGTTTTCTACTTCAAAGCTGTTTAGAAAATTCACAATTTTCTTCTTGGGAGGTTTGGAATATCTGCTTAAATCATTTGAACTTCATTTTCTTAGAGAGTTCGTTTCATATATATCACTGTGAACCAGTTTATATTTTTCTCTTCATTTGCAGTGAACATCTGCTTTAAATCTTAAGTATCTCATTCTAAAATAGTCCAAGGTCTCATGTTGCTTTTGAAGATAGAACCATGGTTTGACAAATGATGAATTTAATGGAATCTGTCATTTGGTTGGATGTGGTTTATAAATATATAATACAAAAGTTCTAAAATGTGGTGATTTTATTTTGACTTTAAATGGGTGAAAGCAAATGAGCACCAAAATGCATCACGATTCTGTTGAGTACTTGGGTTACTCAGCGCTGTATTTTAAAGCTAGAAAATTGAGTCCGAGGTTTACGTTGGTAAAACCTTTTTAAATTGCTCACCATAAATGTACCTCTCTTGAGTTAAGGGTTAGTCATCGATTACCATTTACTGGTGTTTGTGATCCTACTTTATGGTGGTAGTTCATTACCAGATGTCTAGATTTCAACGTGAAAGTAACTAGGGTTTTTTTTTATTATTTAGGAGTTTTGTTTCAGTTTCTTTTATAAATTTATTACTTCTAAATTTTTTCTGGTTGATTCCTCGCTTGTTGCTTTATAACTGTTTTACTTGCAAAAAATTGAAGAATAACATGTCTGTTGTAGCACTGATTTCATTCTACTGTGTCTTAGATCTCGTGGTGGACATGCAAGAAATAATAGTCAAGGATCAGTGTTATCAAATCAAACGGTAGCTCCATCAAAGAGGTACACTTTTGTTTTAGTATTTGCAACTAAAGCTCCATAAAAAAAGATGCATTTTTGTTGTAGTATTTGCTGGGCATAATTTTCAGGAGGTCGTCATGATTGTGTGTGCAATTATATTTCGCGGCATATAAAAAGTATTATTTATGTTGATGCTTAGAATGCTAGTATGTGTTTTTGGCAGATGATATCATTCCAATTAATGAGACATTCATTAATTGGTGAAAAATTAGAACAATTTACGGAATATTTAGAAGATAAATGCATTAAAATTAGTAGAATAAATATCAAGTATATGTTGTGTCATTTAGTGTCATGTTAAAAATTATCATTCAATAGTATTAGAAAATTAGGCGATACCTAATTGTGCTATGTTTAGCTTGGATCTATTTATTACATAGAAAACTGAATGCATGCTTAATGATTTAACTTCTAGAGTTAATACAAAATGGCTACATTAGAGAAGTGTTTTGGGATTTTTGTGTGATAGCATAAAGGTAAATTTTATAAAATCACAGTTAGGTTGAAGTTGGGTGTGGTAGAAATATTGAGTGAAAAAATCATTGAATTTAGGTTTAGTGTAACAGAAATGAGAATATTAAAATAGATGTATGGAAAAAATAGGAATGATAAATTAATAAATCATTATGTTAAAGTAAACACTATTATGATATATATTAAAACTAAGGTGACTAAATAGTCTTTAGTAGTTTGGACAAGTATGATGAAGGGTAGAAAATGTGTCTATTAGTGAGTTGACAATATTAGTTTTAAAGGAGTTGGAAGGCAAAGTTATAAACCTGAGTAGACCNTTTTGAAAACAAATGGTGCATGAATGGGCTGTTTTTGTGGCATGTAAAAGTTTAAATTGTTTATTAGTGTGTGATTAAATTATTTATTCGCAATACAATAACTTGTGGCTAAATGAAACTACAAAACATGCATCAAATCTAATAATTTTTTTTTATTGTTTCCTTTATGTTTATTTCATTTTTAATGCATTTAGAGATAATGTTCTTTTTAAATTAGAGGTTTAGAATTTTCAGAATTTATTTAGGTTTGCATTTATCATATAACCCTATTTTTGTAAATTGAGTTTTATTGCTTCTAAGCTTTGTTATCATTTATGTATCAAGAAGGATTTCAATTCTTGTAATCCTTGATATCTTCTTCTGATATAAATTGAAAGCAAGTCCTCCTTTTTCTTTTGATTCTTCTCTTTTCCCTTC
The DNA here is from genome assembly GCA_002079205.1 of Phalaenopsis hybrid cultivar. Taxonomy (NCBI): domain Eukaryota; kingdom Viridiplantae; phylum Streptophyta; class Magnoliopsida; order Asparagales; family Orchidaceae; genus Phalaenopsis; species Phalaenopsis hybrid cultivar. The sequence continues at coordinate 148,100 of JXCR01143097.1, read as the reverse complement.
TCTTTTCTCTTACTGGCTTGATTTCTAAGGGATCATAATTTCTTCTTATTATCTTTTATGACTCCCCATTTTCCTTCAATGGGTTCCACTAAATTCCTTCGTATATTATTGCGAATAATGAAAAAGTTTTTTTGGTGAAAGATGCGTGGATTAATTCTATGAAATACTTTGGGGATGCTAAACTTGTTTGGACATTAATTTTTTTTTAATCTACTATGGAATCAACATTACCAAGTCATTTAGAAGTTTCATCAATCTTATACGCAATTTTGTTGAGACATCATTATGTGTATGATGTAAATTTGTCTTATAAAGATGCTTGTCATATAGATGAAATTGTAATTAGTTTTCATTTTATAGGGGGATTTGCAAGCATATCACTTAATTTTTATGTAGTTATATATATTTAACATCGAAATCTTAATATTTACGTGTAGAACCTTCGAATCTCGAACATAACATCAAAAGTACCACTAATATTTACTTTTTGAAATTGAAAGAACCCTTTTTTATGCATATATTTTGATATGATTATGATTTATAAATGTTATATATATATTTATGTAATAATAATAATAATAATAATCATCGTCGTATCATCATCATCATAATGATGATGATGATGATGATGATGATAATATTAATTTTGGGTTTTAGATATGTAAATAGGTAAGAATGCGTGGTATAGATTTAAATCCTCTTATTTTGTAATATTACAATGTATGCCATGATTACAATGAGTCATATTGTAATCATGGCCATGTCAAACATTCCGATCATTAATGTCCCATAGATGCATAAATCAACTTCATGACATGCTCATATTGACTATTTAGTGGGATAGTTCTATCACTTTAAAGGGAGTTGATGCATTTCAATATGTGCATCCATGATCAGTCTATGATTTTTTAAAGAGTTGTATTATTTTTTTTATCCTTTGTGATAATTTTATTTAATTTTAATATTTTAATTTTAGTTTCATCTTTTTTTTTAACTTTGATAGACAAGGATTATTAGGTTTTTTTTCTCTAGATTTAAATTTTAAATAGTTTGGTTTTATCCTGCAACTAGAATTTTTATAAATGATAGTTTTACTTGTAATTTTATTTATTTGTTATTAAATTAAACANGATTTTTTTTTCTCTAGATTTAAATTTTAAATAGTTTGGTTTTATCCTGCAACTAGAATTTTTATAAATGATGGTTTTACTTGTAATTTTTTTTATTTATTATTAAATGAAACTGAGAAAATTCTCTAGCTTGACTCCCAGGAAATTATAATTTCTACCGTTTCACTCATGGTTCCCTCTCTCTCATGTTAGAATTGAATTTTTCTTATGTTAGAGAATCCGCTGGAAGCAACATACCATTACTAATGTAATTGTAGTAACAATTAAATAAGATTTTGTTAAAATAATAACCCATATAAATTATCTGCACCACAATTTATTTTAAGGGTTGTTTAGTTTTTTGAAAAGGTGTGCAGTGTAAAATGAATGTAATGTAGTAGTAATGTATTATATGTGAAATACTTTAGAGTTGCTTGGTTCATTGTAAAATAAATGAATAACTTTATTATTTTTTTGTTTGGTTTGAAGAAAAACAAAAATAATGTATGTATTTGTCGGTGGTAGTAGGTGNACTTCGAGACGAGGGGTAACAGAAAATGATGCAAGAAAACCATTGGACAGCTTAGTTTTAAGCTGAAATATAAAATCAATATTCAATTAGTGCGATGCTCTTTCACCCCTAGATCATCAGCAACTCTAACCCTCTTTCAAAAGGTTTGAGAATCAGTAGCAACAAAAATAAAAAGAATAGAAACTACAGACACTACACAGATACTACACTCACAAAAGAATAGATACTACAGACACTACATAGATACTACACACAAAAGAACAGATACTAGAGACACTGCACAGATACTATACTCACAAAAGAACAGATACTACAGACACTGCACAAATACTATACTCATAAAAGAACAGATACGACACTACATTGTAGACACCTTATCCTGACTAATACATGCACACATTGGATATCACCTATACATACATTTCATACATCACATAATACATCCTGCACACCATATGTAGATACACAACATATCTTTATTTGATGGATCTAAGTATTATCATATCACCTTTTTTTTATCTGCAGACACTATATCCACACACTACGCGACACACTACGCCATACACGACAAATATTACATTTCACATGCCCATGTACTGCATATTGATAAGTTTAGAAATTACATTTTATGTATAGGTGCATTATACTTTGTTAAGCTCAGATACTACTCTATTCAAATATGCACTAAATGATTGGGTCTAAGACTGTCTGATTATAGGGGTGATTTGTTGGTGGCCTCTAGTTGATGTTGATAGGTTGACCTCGATATATCAGTTGCCTGTGGGATCGAGATAGAGAGCCTATCCCCAAATTGAAATTTAATATCCCATTTTGAGACTTTCATATGCTCATCATTTAAGTTTCCTTTTATAATCTGTAAAAGTTTACCTGACCCATTTATATCATACAATTGCAATCTGTTTTGAAGCTTCAGCAGAATTTGATCAGGTATGCTTTTATTTATTTAATTTTCGTACTTTATTTTCTGCATATTTCCTTTTATTTGGTACCGTACTACACTTCTCTACATGTCTCATGCACTTTCTTATCACATCTTACAACATAGTCTTTTTGTTTGTTCTTTGTTGTACTGTATACATTTACCTGTATTCATGCTTTAGTTGCTACCTTTCTAGTATGTTTGTGCAATCCCCTAGGATAGGTTGTTCGAGGCATGGTTTTTTTTATTATTCTCTCTTCTCTCTCTCCTCTTCTCGGAACGAGACAACAACGTGGTCGGTTGACGATTCATCTCCGGACAACAGTCGATACCACTACCAATGATGGAAGGATAAGCTTATGTAGAAACTCGATAAATTTAAATAACATACCTAAAGGACGTTGAGGTTGTTTGTTTGACGTGTCGTAAGACCTCACATTAGCTTTTAGGACTTTCTACGATTTTATATCATACAATATAAGTCCTAAACCTTTTAGGATTCTGAGGTGGTCATTCGGTATGACATAAATCCTCACATTTTCTCAAGCAATTTGCATATGACATACAAATATAAGTCCCGAATATCTAAATAATTTGTAGGACTGAAACATCAAATAATTTCTCTTTCATAGACGTAAAGCAAAACTGTAGATTAGTTTGAGATGTTACTGAATCTCCTTCAGCATCTTCGACATCTCCTACATTTCGTTCCCTAAGATCTAGCCTTAAGATCTCCCTATTTTGACTCTCTTAGAGGACAAGACTAGGACCCACACACCTTAGAAATTCAAGCCATTTCCTCACTCTTTATAGTTTCATATGGATGGTTTTAGATCCTAAACATTCGATTGAGTCGATCGAAAAATCGACATATTGGAGCTCAAATTAAGCTCCTATAGAAATTTGAAAGACGTATGTGGATACTGTAGCGCGTGCAATGTTTGACTTGCCACTATGAGCGATATGTTTGACTTTGGTCGTCACTTATGTGAGGACCAATCAAGAAATGAACTCGTTAAACGGATACAATCAAGCCAAATTAATTTTCTTTGTCGCGCCACATGCGAATTGAATTTAATTTGATGCGATCGATGATGAATTTGTCTGGATGATTCTGGATGATGAAACGAACTGCGCTATTGCGTTTGGGATGTCAATTTTAGCTAGGGAGGACACCCATTTTGTCAGGACTCCAAGCACAAGTGGATCACACAAAATTTAATATTTTTTTAAAATTTTCTTTAATAAAAAAATATATATATTTGATAAAGTTTTTTTTTAAATAAGAGATAATCTTTTAAACCTAATTCTCACTTCTCCCTCGCGTCTGTGTTATTTGCTCTAGCCAAACCGTAGAGTCCCTTGCCGGTTTGTCGGTCATCCCTTCCCTTTCCAAGACTTCATCACCGGTTGCCTCGCCGGTAGCCTGTTGTAACGAACTTTCCCGCCTAAATGAGTCTGGTAACCTTCTCGTTCTTGAATTTGAATGTTCTCTTTGCCCTTTGTGGTGTTTCTTGTCACCTCCCCTCTTTTTACTGCTCGTGAGCTCAGGCCCTCTCAATGGCTATTAATGGCTCCAGGAGGGGAAGAAGAGAGGCGATTTTTCTTTTTTCTTAGAAGTTTTGGAAGAAATATAGTGCTGCGATTTTTGGAAGCATTCTTTCTTGCAATCTTTTCTCCACCTTCTCCCTTTTTGAACTAGCAAGGAATTCAGGTTAGAGAGTATTAGTTTGAGACATGGATGGTTTTAAATTTACTTTTAATGACTTCATACTGAAATTCCATTATTTTTATTGCCTCATTCAAATATACTGTGGAGAAGTTTTTAAACTTAATGGAAATGTTTAGAGCCATGTATTCTTATGCTGCTCTAATTTAAACATGTTTAATGACTATGTTCTTTTAATTTTCTTAAAATTAAATTCAAGAGTTCATTGTCCCTGATCTTTTATTATTTTCATTCAAAATGTATATCAGTTTTGCTACTTCTTGTTATCCCTTTCTTTGGGGGGGTTGGAATCTATTTTTTGATGATTCAAATTTAGGCCCTATGCTGGGCTTGATTTTGGTTTGGGATGTTAGCTTGGTTGTGTTCTTTAGTATGAAATTTATATCACTCAATTTTAGGCCATGTGCTAAGCTCAATTTTGGCTTTGGATGTTAGCTTGGTTGTGTTTTTTAGTATGAAATTTATATGATTCTATTTTAATCTCTATGTTGGGCTCGATTTTGGCTTTGGATGTTAGCTTGGTTTTGTTCTTTAGTATGACACATATATAATTCAATTTTATGCCGTGTGCTGGGCTGGATTTTGGCTTTGGATATTCACTCGGTTTTACTCCTCATGCTACTATTTTTATTCAAATGCATGCTTGAGATTAGTTTAAATGACTTAGATGGTCATTTGGGGGCTCGGTTCTGCTTCTTGTTGCTCTCTTCAATCAAATTTAAATATAAAAAAATGTTTAATGATTTGGGTAGCTAATTGGTAGCTCAGCTTTGGCTTGGTGGTGGCTCGTTCCTTTGATCATTTGCCGGGTTCAATTTAGCTTTATGTTCGGACGGGTTTGGCTTAAAAGTAAGTTCAATTTTGAGTAAATTATACTATGCTTATGGTCTTTGCTGGGCTTGGTTATGGTCCAATTGTGGTTGGATCTTTAGTCATTTTTTGGAATCATTGGTTAATGGTTTTCTTCATTTATTGTCCCTAGCTGTGAGTTCTCATTTGTGGGTTCTTTATGTTGAGTACTGGTTAGTAGTTTTCTTTACACTAAAATTTTTTAGTTGTTTTAGCCTTTGGGTTGCGGTTTCTCTTGGCTAGGAAAGTATTTTGAAACTTCAAGAAGTGTTTTGGTTCTTTTGATTACCATCTTCTCGCTACATTGTTTTAACATGGAGATTTACGAATTTATTTAATTAATTGGGGCTTCTATTTTGAGCTTCTTGGTTGTCTTCAGTTTGAAATCAATGCATTTGGATTTGTCTGATTTTGGAAACTCTANTGAAACTTCAAGAAGTGTTTTGGTTCTTTTGATTACCATCTTCTCGCTACATTGTTTTAACATGGAGATTTATGAATTTATTTAATTAATTGGGGCTTCTATTTTGAGCTTCTTCGTTGTCTTCAGTTTGAAATCAATGCATTTGGATTTGTCTGAGTTTGGAAACTCTGTTCCAAGGTTCTTGTTCATCATCTATTTGAACTAGAACTTTGGATTTACTTGATGTTGAAGGCTCTGTTCTAAGCTTTTCATTTGAACTTTGTTCGAAGCAAAATTTTGGACTTATTTAATGATAAGAGCTTTTGTTTTGAGTCACTCGGGTTTCTANTGAACTAGAACTTTGGATTTACTTGATGTTGAAGGCTCTGTTCTAAGCTTTTCATTTGAACTTTGTTCGAAGGAAAATTTTGGACTTATTTAATGATAAGAGCTTTTGTTTTGAGTCACTCGGGTTTCTTCAATTTGAAGTGGATACACATGGATTTATTTGATACTTAGGGGCTTTGTTTTGTGCTCTCCTTTGTTGCTCCTATTTGAATACATAGTGGAGTCATATTTTGTTTGCCTTGAGTAGTCAGTGTTGGTGGCTCGGTTTTGCTTCTTGCTGCCCCATTATTTGAGTATGAACATTGAAAATATTTTGGTGCTTTGAGTAGCTGTATGTGGGCTCAATTTTTGTTCTCTTTGCTTCCCTTTGTTCCTCTTTGCTATCCCTTATTTAAATACCAGCTGGAAACTATTTTCTGGTTTGAAAATTACATNGCTTCCCTTTGTTCCTCTTTGCTGTCCCTTATTTAAATACCAGCTGGAAACTATTTTCTGGTTTGAAAATTAGAGTTGAGGCTCTGGTTCTTCTCTCTTTGCTTCCCTTTGATTCTCCTTGCTATCCCCTTTGTTCGAGACTTGTTGGAAGTATATTTGGAGTTCAATTTTGGTCCTCTTTACTTTTCCTTATTTGAATAACTGTTAGAATTTTTTTTTATGATTGGAAAATATATTTGGAGCTGTAGTTATTTGACTAAATATCAAAAAATCATTTTTGGGTTTTGTAAATTGCTATAATACTTTAGATTTGCTACTGCTACTCTTATTTGAATGATATATGGGAGTTGTTTGGTGCTTTGGATACTTACTCTTGAGGCTAGATTTTGCTTCCTGTGGTTCCTTATAAAAAAAAAAAAAAAAAAAAAATAAAATAAAATATATAAATGTGCTGATTAAAATTTGCTTTTCTGCTAAAAGGTTTTTTTGGAACTTACTTTGGAATCTAATTAACTCTTGATTGCTTCCTCTGGTCGTAGGCCTTTCTGTCATTCTTTTATGTGTGGGTGTAGGTTGGTATTCCCTTTTGGTGTTCCTTAGACATGAGTTTCTCAGTTGTCTTACCCGAAAACATTTCTATAAACTTTACTNCGTAGGCCTTTCTGTCATTCTTTTATGTGTGGGTGTAGGTTGGTATTCCCTTTTGGTGTTCCTTAGACATGATTTTCTCAGTTGTCTTACCCGAAAACATTTCTATAAACTTTACGNTTCTCTGTTATAGGTGGTGAAGCCTTAGAAACATATCTTAACGGTAGTGAGGAGGTAACTATTTTTTCTACATCTCATTTCTCATCTTCTCCCATCTAGTAATCTTGTCATTTTCTTTTCTCTTTCTTTGGCTATGCAAGTTTTCGCGCCACAAGGAAGTGCTCTTATTTCAATTTGATAGTTGCAAGCTTCACCCTCTTGTCTTCTGGCGCTTCNTTCTCTGTTATAGGTGGTGAAGCCTTAGAAACATATCTTAACGGTAGTGAGGAGGTAACTATTTTTTCTACAAGTTTTCACGCCACAAGGAAGTGCTCTTATTTCAATTTGATAGTTGCAAGCTTCACCCTCTTGTCTTTTGGCGCTTTTTTGTGCTCGAATATTCTCTCGACCGACTGCAACCATTCGATGCAATCCGTTGAACTCTTGAAGAACCACTTTTACTCCAAAACCTCTATATTATCCATTTCGCCTCCTCTCTCAACTTCCTCTGATGATAAATTCTGAAGTGTCGTAGTCTGTCCTCTTCATCACTGAAGACCTCCCTATGGAAAGGGTTTAAAATCTCATCCATTTCTTTTCTTCGACTTTCCCTATCTCGATCAAGCCTAATTTCTCCTTAGGTCTCTCCACAATCTCCACGAGCCTTGGCTGAAGTCAACGGATATCTTACTATATTTCTACCCGAGTAGGTTCCGACATGTTTTTTCTTGATTGCATAATTAGGATTTGGGCTTGTGANAAACCTCTATATTATCCATTTCGCCTCCTCTCTCAACTTCCTCTGATGATAAATTCTGAAGTGTCGTAGTCTATCCTCTTCATCACTGAAGACCTCCCTATGGAAAGGGTTTAAAATCTCATCTATTTCTTTTCTTCGACTTTCCCTATATCGATCAAGCGTAATTTCTCCTTAGGTCTCTCCATCAATCTCCACGAGCCTTGGCTGAAGTCAACGGATATCTTACTATATTTCTACTCGAGTAGGTTCCGACATGTTTTTTCTTGATTGCATAATTAGGATTTGGGCTTGTGGAATTGGTAGAGGGTATTTGAGGATAAGAAAGAATTTTTTTGGAGTGGATATAGTTTGGGTATGATGATGCTAGAAACCATAGGATGAGACTAGGGTTAGGCCCCTAAGGAGAGGACGGAGTAGTGGGCTGCTGGTCAAAGCTAGCAGAAACAGGGAGTTGTAGGTGGTAGGTAGGTTTGGCTGCAATAGGGGGAAGTTGTGCGACTGGATATCGGGTGAAGGTGGATAGGTAGGGGCGGCAACAAGTAGGTTGGCAATGGGGACGTGTGACCAATGTAGCAGGAGGTTGTAGGAGCAAACTTGAAGGAGCAGAAGAGGGACAACAAACAGGAGGATGTGCAGAGAGGGCAACAACAAGAAGACAGGGGGATGGGGGAAGAGATAAGTGATGATAATCACCAACTTGGAGTAGGATTCATCCGGAGCACCACCTGTCATCAGATACAAAAAGAGAAAAGACATTGACTGTAGAAAAGTTTAAAGCAAAAATGGAACCCCTAAAACACAAAAAACACACATAAATACTAATAGATAGCTAGGAAAGGTGGGACCCCACCTATTTGGGCGAGTGTTGGCCGACCCTATTTCCCTTCCAGCTGAACTGGTTCAATCTTTAGGGGCAGCACTCGGTTCAGCCAGGAAAGCCCCGCGTCAGTTAACTCAAACCGCAACGGAATGAAAATATTATTACTGAAATTTAAAGGGTTACAAATAAAAAGTCTTAAAAATAGGAAAACAACACAAACACGAGATGCCCTAGGCCGAGAAGTAGTGGGCTGCTGGTCGAGCTAGATAAAATGAGGAGTTGTACGTGGTAAGGAGGCCTGGCGGTAGCAAAGGAAAGGGAGTGGTGCGGCTGAGCAGCGGGTAAAGGAGGATGGTTAAGGGCGGCAGTAAGAATGTTTTCTGTGACCACAAGTAGCAGGAGGTTGGAGTAGGTTGCGTTAGCAAAAAGGAGGAGAAGCACGACAGCAAATAGGATGGTGCGCAAGGAGGGCAGTAGCAAGTAAGCAGGGGGATGGGGGAAAGAGATAAGCGAAGGTAATCACCACCTAGGAGCAGAATATAGCCGGAGTACCACCCGTCCTCGAATACAACCCTGACAAGAGGAAAAAACGCCGACGACAGAAAAGTTTGAAGTAAAAACTGGACCCTAAAACACAGAAAACACACAAATACTAATATATAACTAGGAGAGGTGTACCCCCCTTCTATTTGGGCGGCAGCTCTGTTTCCTAGGGTCGATCGGCCCTATTTCTTAGCAGAACCTATTCAGCCTCCATGGGCAGCATCCNGACGACAGAAAAGTTTGAAGTAAAAACTGGACCCTAAAACACAGAAAACACACAAATACTAATATATAACTAAGAGAGGTGTACCCCCCTTCTATTTGGGCGGCAGCTCTGTTTCCTAGGGGNGGAACCCCTAAAACACAAAAAACACACATAAATACTAATAGATAGCTAGGAAAGGTGGGACCCCACCTATTTAGGCGACAACCCTATCTCCTAGTGTCGGCCGACCCTATTTCCCTTCCAGCTGAACTGGTTCAATCTTTAGGGGCAGCACTCGGTTCAGCCAGGAAAGCCCCGCGTCAGTTAACTCAAACCGCAACGGAATGAAAATATTATTACTGAAATTTAAAGGGTTACAAATAAAAAGTCTTAAAAATAGGAAAACAACACAAACACGAGATGCCCTAGGCCGAGAAGTAGTGGGCTGCTGGTCGAGCTAGATAAAATGAGGAGTTGTACGTGGTAAGGAGGCCTGGCGGTAGCAAAGGAAAGGGAGTGGTGCGGCTGAGCAGCGGGTAAAGGAGGATGGTTAAGGGCGGCAGTAAGAATGTTTTCTGTGACCACAAGTAGCAGGAGGTTGGAGTAGGTTGCGTTAGCAAAAAGGAGGAGAAGCACGACAGCAAATAGGATGGTGCGCAAGGAGGGCAGTAGCAAGTAAGCAGGGGGATGGGGGAAAGAGATAAGCGAAGGTAATCACCACCTAGGAGCAGAATATAGCCGGAGTACCACCCGTCCTCGAATACAACCCTGACAAGAGGAAAAAACGCCGACGACAGAAAAGTTTGAAGTAAAAACTGGACCCTAAAACACAGAAAACACACAAATACTAATATATAACTAAGAGAGGTGTACCCCCCTTCTATTTGGGCGGCAGCTCTGTTTCCTAGGGGCGATCGGCCCTATTTCTTAGCAGAACCTATTCAGCCTCCATGGGCAGCATCCAGTTTAGCCAGGAAAGCCTCGTATCAGGAGGATATGAGATGCACCAACGTTGTGAGTATATTTAATATGAATGAAGTTTTAATTTAAAATTGGTTGACTAAAAGAAATTATTTCTAGAAGTTATCCAAAAATTTATGCAAAATATAGCTAATATCTCATTTTGGAC
>JXCR01143097.1:75798-137528 GCA_002079205.1 Phalaenopsis hybrid cultivar | reverse complement strand
TCAGCGCTGTATTTTAAAGCTAGAAAATTGAGTCCGAGGTTTACGTTGGTAAAACCTTTTTAAATTGCTCACCATAAATGTACCTCTCTTGAGTTAAGGGTTAGTCATCGATTACCATTTACTGGTGTTTGTGATCCTACTTTATGGTGGTAGTTCATTACCAGATGTCTAGATTTCAACGTGAAAGTAACTAGGGGTTTTTTTTATTATTTAGGAGTTTTGTTTCAGTTTCTTTTATAAATTTATTACTTTTAAATTTTTTTCTGGTTGATTCCTCGCTTGTTGCTTTATAACTGTTTTACTTGCAAAAAATTGAAGAATAACATGTCTGTTGTAGCACTGATTTCATTCTACTGTGTCTTAGATCTCGTGGTGGACATGCAAGAAATAATAGTCAAGGATCAGTGTTATCAAATCAAACGGTAGCTCCATCAAAGAGGTACACTTTTGTTTTAGTATTTGCAAGTAAAGCTCCATAAAAAAGATGCATTTTTGTTGTAGTATTTGCTGGGCATAATTTTCAGGAGGTTGTCATGATTGTGTGTGCAATTATATTTCGCGGCATATAAAAAGTATTATTTATGTAGATGCTTAGAATGCTAGTATGTGTTTTTTGCAGATGATATAATTCCAATTAATGAGACATTTATTAATTGGTGAAATATTAGAACAATTTACGGAATATTTAGAAGATAAATGCATTAAAATTAGTAAAATAAATATCAAGTATATGTTGTGTCATATAGTGTCATGTTAAACATTATCATTCAATATTATTAGAAAATTAGGTGATACCTAATTGTGCTATGTTTAGCTTGGATCTATTTATTACATAGAAAACTGAATGCATGCTTAATGATTTAACTTCTAGAGTTAATACAAAATGGCTACATTAGAGAAGTGTTTTGGGATTTTTGTGTGATAGCATAAAGGTAAATTTTATAAAATCACAGTTAGGTTGAAGTTGGGTGTGGTAGAAATATTGAGTGAAAAAATCATTGAATTTAGGTTTACTGTAACAGAAATGAGAATATTAAAATAGATGTATGGAAAAAATAGGAATGATAAATTAATAAATCATTATGTTAAAGTAAACACTATTATGATATATATTAAAACTAAGGTGACTAAATAGTCTTTAGTAGTTTGGACAAGTATGATGAAGGGTAGAAAATGCGTCTATTATTGAGTTGACAAAATTTGTTTTAAAGGAGTAGGAAGGCAAAGTTATAAACCTGAGTTGACATGGATGGATGTTGTTCCAAATAATTTGTGAATATAATATTAAGGCCTCCAAAGAAAAGAAAAGAAAAATGAGGATTCATAACATCAATATCATAGTTGGGATTTGATGATAATGAACAATGTGGGCTTCAAAAATTTGACTCCTTGGACTCTTTATGATATTGAGAGTTTTTTTTTTGTTTCGGGTCAAAATTTCAAAAGGCAGATTGCATTGTAGATAAGACACTACCCAGAGATTTTTCCCTCATTTTGTAGGACTCTTTGATATGGGGTTCGAGGTTTTTCATAGGTGCAGCCCCTATGGTTAATTACCCTTCTCGATAACGGGAGAGTACTTTTGATTAAGTATAGTCATTAATCACTAAATAATCAACATATAATAGCAACATATTTATGGTTTAAGTTATAAAAGTTATCACCTTGAGTTTAAAGCTGATGGTGGGGGAAATGATGATGAATTCGATCAAGCTCCCATAGTTTCGTAGTCCTGGGTCGTCATGGCCCCTGAGCTACTTTACCGAGGTAGTAGTCGAAAAGTGCTCTGTCGAAATTGCTACCCTAAGTGTTAAGAGTATTGACTCAAATTTCAAAATATTGCTTATGACTTGGGAAATAGCCTTGAAATTTGTACACTTTGAAATGATTTTCGAACTTGGGAAATTGCAAATATTGTGATTTTGTACTACACAATTTTAATTTGGGCTTAAAAATGATTCGTCATGTGTTCGCTAATACATGATATATTGTGAATTCAGTTATGAGTTTTTAAATTTCAAAAGCTCTGAATTTAATTAGTTTCTTAACTCTTGTCACGATCAGACTCGGAATTTGGAAGTAACCAAGACGGGTACAGACCATCGGTCGACGAAAATTATAAAACTATTCTATAACTAACATTTTAATATATGAAAGAGCAACTGAAAATGAATTAAAGCAATACAATTAATTTTTACCTCATTTATGGTTGACCGCATTTTCTATAATATTTTTTTTCTGTTATTGTTCACCTTTTAATCAAATAAATTAAATCTAAAAAATTAGTTTAAAATAATAGTAAATTAAATAGAGTTAGTGAATACTCACACTTCTAAACTATAATAATTTAATAAAAATGGAGACATGTATGCCAATTAAATTTTATATAAAAATTATATGGGTATTTGACATTTTGTACTATCTAATATAATCTTTTAAGGTGATTTTAAAATTCCACTTAATCTTATTATATCGTTTACATATCAATATTTTTTAATCTATATATATTCATCACAGGAGCATCATCTAAAATTATACCATTTAAGATACTTCAATATTAATATTCTTTTTCATTTGCGTGCAAGATTACCTTAGCGTTTCCCCACTAGTATCACAAAGTGGTGACTCTATAGTCAACCATGCACATGCAAACAATCAAAATAGTAAATCACATTATTAGTATTTTTTTTTTCATTTCATTCAATAACATGAATCTTGCATTTACATGACATGCAAATATCAATGACATCACTCAATAAAATCAATTGAACTTAACGAGCTAGTAAAATATATCTAAGCAAGTCATAGAGAATTAAATTTAGAATAAATCAAATATTACTACGATTTAAAAGTATAAATTTCACCTCTATCATAGATAATCTAGTTGCTCTTCTATCTCCTATTTAAGATAAACCCCTATAAAATATAAAATATTTAATTAACAATTTACTTAATTATGATTCTAATTATTTTTAATTATTATAGTATTTCATTATTTTAATTAAGTTTTTTTAAATACTTAAATTTTTAAGTTTAATCATTGCAATTAATATTTATATTTAATATTGTATAAAATATTTTTGAGAAAAAAAAACTCTAGACTTCCTTTATTTTCGTCAACCCCTTTTTCAGATCCAATTATGATTATATTAAATTCTTATTTTTATTATTTAATTAAAATCCTTACCTCTCCCAACAACTCGGTTCGGCTCGGTTCCCAAGAGATTTCTTCTTCCTTTCCACGTTGTCTCCTCCCCCTCCTCTCCTCTGTAAGAAAATTTTTATCATTTTTCCTCTGCACACGAGCACAATGGAGAAGTCTCCTCCTTCCTTGCTTCGGTCGTGACTCAACCCACGCAAGCACCCACAAAGAAAGATCTTCCTCGATAACAACTCAACCTAGCACATTTCACGGAGTTCGTCCTCCTTCTTGACCACGAGCCACAAGCACTCACACAAAATGCGTTAAAGTTGAACATTTTAATTTTTGTAAAAGAGAATGAATCTGCTCTCCATTATCGGATACTATACCGGTAAAATGTTATAAAATATTTATAATTAATTAATAAACAACATCAGTATTTTTTTTTATTAGGATTTCTTATTATTATAGGACTTAAAAATTCTTCTTTTTGTTCTTGAGTTAGATAATTATCCCACCAACCTTTGAGAAGACCAGTGAATCCACATGTTAACTGAGTTACGATTTGATGTGCACGATTACTATAACTCTGAGCAGTAGAGACATAAATCATTATTCATTGTAATACAATTTTTATTTAACGATCAGTCATACCGTCACTCTCTCATTAATATATATTTGATGAATTATAGTCATTTTGATTTTATTTTCTTCTTCATATAAAACATCAGTATGAGTAGATCAAGAGTAGTAATATCTACTCATCCATCGAGTTTAATGTGAAGATGAGATTTTATTGCCTTTTAATTTATTTATTTAGAAGAATTCTTATTCTAAATTATTATCTTGAAATTATTCTTCAATTTGTTCAATTTTAATCTTATCATTATTAAAATTTTCTCAGTGATCAGTTAATTGAGCATTTTAATTAAATGTCATAATTTTAGTATCTTTTATGTTTTTAATTAATTTTTCAAAATCCTGAGCCGACGGTTCTAAGTGGAAATTAAGACTGTGAGTTGGATATATAGCAGGAGTTGAAGATGTAATTGTTAAACTTACTTTCTTTTTATTTTTAGTTTTTAAAGAGAAAATAAATTTGTCTATTTTATTTTTTAGTTTTATTAAGTGATTTGAAATCAAAGATAGATTAGTATTTATAAAATTTAATTGTTTAATTAAACCAATAAAATTTTTGGTGGCATTAGTTTCTAGAGTTTTTCTAAAAGCATTTTATTCAAAATTTGGATTTCTATTATTTAGATCTATTACTGTTGGAACAGTTGGAGGATAAATAGATTTCATTATTTCTCCATAATTAATTTTCCAGTTTTTGGTTAACATGTCAAATTCATGTAATTTTTCTGGATATTTGATTACTAAATTATTTAAAAATTAAAGATTTTTTTTTTTCATAGAATCTGTTTTCATTTTCTTCAAAATAAATTTCAAAAAATTTTCTTCAAAATAAAATTCAGAAAATTTTCTTCTATCTTCCATAATATAACTTCGGTACCAATTTCTTAATGAGTCATATTTAGGTTGTAGATAATCAGTGTTTAAAGTTTGTCTGATTTATTTTTTAGCGAATTCTTTAAATTCAATCTTTATTAAAATCAAAACTAGCTTTCGATTGCGAAGAAATGTTTTCTACCTTAGTTTGGTGTAATAGATTATTACTTGATAGATTTATTCGTTCTATTCATTGATTTATTGATGAAAGTTCATCAGAATCATTGTGAGAAATATTTGAACAGGGATAAGATATCCGTAGAAGAATAATGGATCTTCTCAATCTTATCAGAACGTCTCCGTTAGTATCCCGACTAACTTGTTCTACATCATTATTTATTACAATATGAGAATTAATAGCAGTTGGTAACTGCCGCGACTCAGGGAAGCTTCATCCCATTTTTTTGTCCTATTAGTTGCTATATTTGAAGCCTATAGATTAGTTTCTACTATTGTAGATCTATCCTTAGTTTTCATATTATATTTGATATTTGGGCATAAAGTATTTATAATTTTAAAATGAATTCATAGATTATTGCTATTATTTCACATCTAGATAAAAATTCATACCCGTGCATTTTGATTTGTATTTTAGCTGCTTCAAAGAGATTTATGTCTGTAAGTGACTTAAATTTTGAAAAAACTGTTAAAAAAACTTACCGATGACACAAATTAGTTTTCATAACTTCCATTAACTATTGTGACCAATTCAGGCATTTTGCATCTCTTAAACAAGCTAAAATTGAAGCGTTTAATTCTCGTAGTATTAGAGGTTTAAATATCTTGAATTAGCCCTATGTGAATATATTTATAATTTTTTAAGTAACTTTTTAAATCTTCTTGATTTAATAGAGAAATCATTTTCTCTTGTTCGTCTATTGTTAATGATTGTTCAACAGTTTTAATTGATGATTTACTTTTAAAATCAAAGGTTCTAATCTTATAAATTAGAGACTTTTTCACCTTATGAATATATAATCCTCAATCTAAAAAAAATATATACGTAATTTACCTTCACAATCATTCCCTCATAATATAAGATTTCAATTTGAAAACATAGATTGCAATAAGTTGTATCTTTCTCATTTATTTCTTTGCTCTATACTTCAAAACATCATGCTCATAATATAAGATTTCAATTTGAAAACATAGATTGCAATAACTTGTATCTTTCTCATTTATTTCTTTGCTCTATACTTCAAAACATAATGCTGTTTCTCCACCACGNTCAATTTGAAAACATAGATTGCAATAACTTGTATCTTTCTCATTTATTTCTTTGCTCTATACTTCAAAACATCATTCTGTTTCTCCATCACATAAACATTCAGCTCCGAAAACATCAAACTTAAACCATCGCTGAAGAAGAAGCAGGGCAAGAATGCGGTGAAGGAGAGAGATCATCACGAGAAGAGCTACTTTCGTGCCTGCGAAATTCTCCTCTCCGTTGTCATCAACACGAAGAGCAGCCACACGGTTATCCTTTCACTGAAGAAATCGGCCCCGGAAATAACCCAACTCCTGNAGCCAAACTGTAGATTAGTTTGAGATGTTACTGAATCTCCTTCAGCATCTTCGACATCTCCTACATTTCGTTACTTTGAATTTTGAAAATAATTGTTCCTATTTGAACCTATCCCATTTGACTTTTCCTATGAACAATCGTGGAAACTTGAACGTTGAATTCTTGAAGACAAAACCTCCGATCATTATCGAGAGTTTTCTTAGGTGACTTCGGTTGTCTAAGATGTAATTAACTATAGGGGCATGCTCCTCTAGGCAATTTAAGAAACCAGATTAATCTAAACCCTATCTAATTTGTATATTAGATAGAGGAATTTTTGGCTATAAATTTTGCAGACCAAAATAGAGTCATAAACTGTTAAGTTTAGATAGTTAAGCCTACTAATAAGTGATATGTTCATCCTCCGAGATGATATATCATTCATGGTATTGCGCTCAGCTGTTTAAACTATTAGATGTATGAGGTTTACTCGGTCTCATCATTTTTTTTCAAAAACTAAAAAGATACATTTTCATAAAATTAAAATTATATTATATATATCTATTAAATTCTAAATTTAAATTAAAAAAAATCTTATTAAAAAAAAAAATAGCCCACACTTTTCTTTTTGTATTTATCACATTTAATTATCAAAATATTGTTTTAAAATTCAATTTTTTTTTTGTTGATTTATTTTAAAAGAAGAGTATTTTATTAAAATTTTATTATTATCAAGTTTTATTTAAATTTTATTGTTATTTTGCTCTTCATTCATTGCAGATTGGAACCAATGTATGGTTCCGTGGCTTTTTTCCATTACACAAAAGGGCGATTGAAGAAATAGACAAAAAATTATGAAAGAGAATTCATTAATCTACTTCAATAGGTGTTACCAATTAAGTATAAGCAAAAGCCTCAAAATGTACAATATGTTGAATGCATCAAAGTAGATCTAAAAATATCTCATGCCGAGTACATATCACAAGCTGAGCACATCTAATACATATGTCATCATATTTGTTGTATCGAATTGCAGTGAAATGGTGTCTCCTGAGTGTCCATCTCTGGTGGGGCGAGCTTTTGATTGAGCTGACCTACTAAAAATGCTTCAGGACAAGAGTTCCCTTTGCATGTGCTTAGAGAGGTAATCCCCCATCGCTCGTAAGATAGTAGCTCTTCCAACTCCGGGTCCGACCGAAATCCGTATGGCATTTTTCTGTCATCAATTCTTTAGAAAGTTACAGACACCCTGCGATTTCATACTCCTGGAATGTAGTGTTTGGCAATGTTTGTTCCATTTGCTTTAAGAACCAGCATTGAACCCACTGGTAGAGGAATCTCCACAGATCCTCTGAACTCCCCAAGGCCAATGAAATCTATTTGTTTCTCAAATAAAATGTTGCTTCTGCTCATTAAAGAGACCGTGTAAGATGATAACACAAAATCATGATAGTCTATATGTGGGGGAATGCATCCACCTTCATTTTATATTTTGATGATACAGCTGTTGGGAATACAGTCGCCTGGATGTATGCTCCATCAGGCCATTTTCTTGATCATCCATTTTATCATGGGAGGTAACGGGTCCACCTCATCAGGTCTTAAAATCCCCGAAGGATTTTTGTGTTTGTCCTTAGCGAAGTTGTAACAGCAGCCAATTGTATGGTGAACCTGCCCTTTCCACACATCCATTTCTGTCGCTCAGAATAGGTTCTTTCCATCAGAAGGCCTGCTCGAACCCTATCTCATATATCAAAGATGCAAACAAGAATACTTCTTTCATCACTTTTGGAGAAAACTCTGGTTTATAACTCCAAACCTTCTTGTACATTGATGAATCTTCTCTGAACTTATTCATAGAATTCAAACTCCTTTTTATATACTTTAATCAATTTATCAAATTTTTCCATGGTGATCAATGGCGGTTGTCGAGGGTGTTCCCTCATTTCAATATTAGCGAGAATCCAAGCTAGTGTTGTCTTTGTCTCGAACAAAATATATGACTCCCCTTCAGGAAATCAATGCTCTCAAATCCATAATCGGTGGACGTGCACTCCTCCAAAGTACTTTAACGCTCTAGGTGGAGGACATTGTAGTCTGGACATTCCATAAATGCCCCTGTAGCTGTTCTCTATGTAGGAATCTCCGCGTTGCATGTTGGGCAACCCGTACAAAGATCGTCTGAAACACCTGGTATCTCTGGCTCTGTATCAAACTCTGACTCATCCTCTATGGTAGGCAAGCTGGAAGTGGTTTCTCTCGAGCCTGGATCATAGATTTTCCTCTCAGGAATAGGGGTAAGCAAGTTTTCTGCCTCCTTCTTACACCTTCTCTTTTCGCGGAGGAAAGCTTTGTGTGAGACTATTCTCAAATAGCTCTTGTGCTTAAGGAAAATTCATTGGGATAAATTATAGATTCTAAATCTTTGTCTGGGACTTTAAATGCAATAAATAATTTATATAATACTCCTTACTCCAATTATTATAGTCATAGTTGTAACAATCACCTAAATTTCAGCTGGAGTAATAATAAATCTAATGCTGTAAATTTGCAATGGGGGGACAATGTTTCAAACCATTTAGGAAATTCCATATGTCAGGGGAAGTGTAACTATAAACCTTATTACCCTCCATGTTCATTGGAAATACGTAAAGTAAGGAGAAAAAAAATTTAATGGAAGAATAAATATTGCAAATAGGAGCACCATTATAAAGTCTAGGAGCAGACTTTGAAAGTCAAAGAGCTGCAATTAGAAACATGAAAAATCCATTGGGTTGTATTGCTACGGCACTAAGCAATAG
This sequence comes from Phalaenopsis hybrid cultivar, assembly GCA_002079205.1. Taxonomy (NCBI): domain Eukaryota; kingdom Viridiplantae; phylum Streptophyta; class Magnoliopsida; order Asparagales; family Orchidaceae; genus Phalaenopsis; species Phalaenopsis hybrid cultivar. Next base: position 128,569 of record JXCR01143097.1, on the reverse strand, counting down.
ACCTCCAGTAACTTTGCCTAGCAATATTGAAGTTAATCCTAAGGATCAGAACAAAGAGCAAATAAAGGCTATTCAACTGAGAAGTGGAAAAGTGTTGGATGCAAATGTTCAAGAGTAAATTGAAGTTGAAGTTGAGAAAGAAGGGGTAAACAATGAAAAATCTAGCGAAGATTTTCATTTTGATTCAGAATATCCTATTAAAGCAATGAAAATTACTGTAGAAAGACCACCACCTCAATTCCTCTAAAGACTAAAGCTGTATAACAAATATAATCAATTTACAAAGTTTTTGGAAATATTGTTGACATTGACAATAAATACTCTATTTTTTGAAGCTCTGGATACTCAATAAAAAGAAGTAGATTTATAGATAAAGTGATTGTTGCACTTAGTGAAGAGTGTAGCACAGTAGTTCATAAGTAGCTTCTTAAGAAACTCAAAGATCCAAGTAGTTTTACTATTCCTTGTCCTGTTGGCGAAAGATTTTTTTTAGAAAAGCTTTATGTGATTTGGGATTCAGTATTAATCTTATGTTTTTATCAATTTTCAGAAGGTTGGGTTTATTAGAAATTTAACTTGCTAGTGTAACTTTTAAGTTAGCTGGTCATTCGATTACCTATCCTAAAGGAGTTATAGAAGATATTTTGGTAAAGGATGATAATTTTATCTTTCCCAGTGAATTTTATTGTGTTAGACATAACAAATGATAAAGGATCCATATTATTTTAGGAGAAATATTTCTTGCCACTTGCAGAGCTTTGATAGATTTGCAGAAAGGACAATTGACGATGAGATTTAGCGATTAAGAAGTTACATTTAATATTTTAAAGTCAATGAGATATCCAACAAAAAGAAGAGAGGATAAATACTTCTGAATGGAAATTAATTATTATTAAAGCAATGAATCTTTCACAGATACATTTGAAAAGGAAATTGAAGAAGAATATTTGAATTATGAGAATGAGGATACAATTTAAGATGAATCTATGGCAGCGAGGAATGAAGAATTGGATTATGTTCTGGAACATTTTACAATGTTAGATCCTGCAGATGATAATAAAATTTTGATTTTCTCGATTGTAAAACCTTTTGAACTAGAAATGTAAACACGTCTTACACTTTAAAATATGCTTTTTAAGGAGATTTATCCACATTACGTGCTATTGTATCCTCAGAATTAACTGAAGCACAAGAACGAAAGTTGTTGGAAACGTTAAGAAGATATAAGAAAGCCTTTGAATGGATGTTAGCTGATATTAAAGGAATTAGTCATTTAATTTGTATGCACAAAATTTTATTGGATGAACATCATGAATCATAAGCCAATACTCAAAGGAGATTAAACCTAATGATCAAAGAATTTATTAATAAAGAGATTTTAAAATGGTTAGAAGCAGGAATAATATATTATAGTTCACACAGTCCTTGGGTGAGTCCAATTCACCGTGTTCCTAAGAATGGGGGTGTGACTGCTGTGACAAATGAGAATATTGAATTAGTACCAAGAAGGCAAGTCACTAATTGGCAATTCTACATTGATTATAGAAAATAAAATCTATCCACTAGGAAAGATCACATTCCTTGACCCTTTTTGGACAAAATGTTGGATAAGCTAGCCGTGCATAGATAATTTTGCTTTTTAGATGGTTATACTGGCTATATTCAAATATAAATTGCTCCAAAGGATAAATAGAAGACATGGTTTACTATTCCTTTTGATACATTTGCTTTTTGATGAATTACTTTTATTTTATGTAATGCACCTGTGAACTTTCAAATACGTGTGATGTCAGTTTTTAGTGATCTAATTGGATAGAGGATTGAAGTCTTTATGCATGATTTTTCTGTGTTTGAAACTTCATTTAAAATATGTTTAAATCTCTTTCAGAAAGTTTTAGAGTGATGTGAAAAGATGAATTTAGTATTAAATAGGGAAAATTTTTAATTTATGGTTGTAGAAGGAATTGCGATTGGGCAGAAAACCTCAGAAAATGACATAGAAGTAGATCTGACAAAAATTCAAGTTATAGATAACCTACCACCACCTGCTACTGTAAGAGTTATAAATTTTTTAAAACATAATGGGTTTTAAAGGTGATATATTAAAGTTTTTTCAAACATTACAAAGACTATCTGTTAACTTTTAGAAAAAGATACAAAATTTGATTTTAATCAAGAGTGTAATGATGTGTTTGGGACATTGAAAGAAATATTATACATTGCTCCTATAATTGTTTCGAGCTAATGTACGATGCATGTGACTATGCAGTTAGAGTTGTTTTAGGGATGAGACATGACAAAATTATTAAAGTTATTTATTATTATTGTCAAAATATCAATGATGCTCAATTGAATTATACCACTACTGAAGGTGAGTATTAACCATTGTTTACGCTTTTGATAAGCTTAGGTCGTATATAATTGAAGCTAAATGTGTTGTGCATTTAAACCGCTCTGCTCTAAAATATTTGGTGCCAAAGAAGGTTGCAAAACCAAGTTTAATTAGATGGGTACTTCTGATGCAATAATTCAATTTTGTGGTAGTAAATAAGAAAGGCGATGCATGGTTTTTGTGTCTTATTTTTGTAAATATTTTTCAATATTGCAAAACACACGCACAATGGTGCTAATAATAATTATGCAATTCAAATCCAAATAAAAAAAAATTTAGTAAAAATAATTTGATCTTTTAAAATTTTTGAACTGTCAAACAATAATAACGCAAGTATACGAATCTCTCAAGTAATAAAGAGCTCTAATGGACTCCTAGATATCGATCATGTGGGAAAGTAATAAATGGCTCTAATGGAGCTCATGAAAATAAGGGCTCTAATTACCGAACCTCAAAAGTAAATTTATGAAAACTAAAGAAAGTTTCTGTGATGAAGAGTTTAAAGTTAAGCAAACATCATTCTCCTTTATAATGAGTATATGGATTGTGAAGAAATTTAAATCATTTAAAAATATACAAAAAATTGTATTGTGCCAAATAGGAGGAATCATATTATTTACCCTCTTTCAAGAGCATAGAAAACTTTGATTAATCAAATGATTTGTCCCAAATTCCGTGGTTAGGTTGGGAGGATACCTTCTCCCACTCCAGAGCGCCTAAGAGATAGCAATCTCACATTATTTTCTAATCAAATGGACCAAATTGTAGATTTTAATCTATCACTTTAAAATCTCCAAATCTGAATCCAACAAAGTGTATTTCCGTCTTTATTTGCACTCAACCCCATGGAAAACATGTCACACTTATCATTTCATCTTCAATTAAGGACTGCAAAAGAGTAAGTTATTATCTTCCTAGCTTAAGCTCACCACTTTAGTATCATCCAATTGAGTTACCCTCCAAGTCCTAACAATTTATAAACTTACAATTTCACTCTTGTCATCAAAAGGTGACATGTTGGTTTCTACCTATCAACCCATTATGTTTCAAACATCCAAGAGAGTTTTATATGACCAAATTTACCCATTTAACCTTTGATATAACCTAAAATTTAATTAGGGCATCAAAATTCCAAAATTAGATTTTTTCCCCTAGGGCTCTCCACTTCATACATCATAGAATATAACTCAAAGGACATTGAAATTCTTAAGGTACCCCACTCATGGGCCAATTGGCATATCAGACGATAAATTATGATTTTTTTATTTATATTTAATTTATATTATTATTTTTTTCTTAAAAATAAGATTTTCAGAGTACATTAATTCAATTAATCAAAGTCAATTTTTTATTTATGGGAAATTAATTGGAGGTTTATTAAGGCTAGAGGACTAATTCCACCAAATTTCATGATTTTTAAAAATATAATCCAATTATTACAATTATTTATTGAATTTATTGTTTAATTAAATGTAATATGTAAAATTAATTTCAAAAATTATTTTTTATTTTTTTATTAAATCTCTCTAAGTCCAGAAACCTAGGAGAAGCAAAATTTTAATTTTTATCAATTTTGTTTTATTTGATGTAACTATTTTTATTGAAATTTAAGGAAAATAGATTTTTAATATTTAAAAATACATAATTAAAATAGTCAAATTAGGAAAAATATTTTAAAGGGTCTTAAGTGATTAGGGAACAAGTAAGAATACTTTTGGTCATTTTCATAATATTGCAAATTTTATTATTTTTAATTATTTTTAAATTAAAAAGTAGCCAAAAAATAAACTAATAATTTTAAAATAAATTTTATTTTTCATAGGAGCCCCTAATCACAAGGAACTCAGATAACCACTTTTCATAATTTTCCTAACTATAATTAATTTATTATAATTATTTTGATGCAATATTCCCATTTTACATGAAGAATAGACTTTACTGGTCAAATAAATTAAAATGGATTTTAAATTTTTATAGCAAGTTAAAATGATCATTAATTACAGTGTAGACTTATTTTTTTGTAATTTTTGAAATGCAGTATATTCATTTAATTTTTTATGAGTTTTTATTTTTTAAATAACCATATTAAGCAACATAAATATTTAAACTTAGTTTATATTTTTTCTAGAGTTCTCTGAGCACAGGAAACCTAATATAATAAATCTCATATTTCCTTGACTTATATTTTAATTAATATAATTATATTAAGAAGAAATATACAAATAGGCTTTAAATTTAGGGTTTCATGGCTAGAAATGTTCTCTGAATTTAGAAAATTCAGAGAACATCCTCACTAACATGAGGAACAAACCTCTAAATTTTCAAGCCAAGGCAATTATTATTTATTTAATAAAAATTAAAACATTATAGATAGTATTTAATTAATTAAAAGAAATATAGGTAAAAAAAATCTTTATTTTTAGTCCATAATATTGTCCTTTGTTTACTGAATAGGTGAGTATTTTTATTTTATTTTTATGATTTTCTACACGAAGTTATGAATTTTTATAGTTTTAAAATTAATTTAAATAAAAAATACCCTATTTTTCTACTTATCCACGAGGCATTTGACTCATCCTTGATGGCTCTGAAAGCACACGTGATGTGCTCCCATTTCACGTAGCCTTCCGTGTTAGCTGCCACACAACACGCGCTTTATGAACCATTTTCTCTTCTGACTACATCGTTTGGTTAATACACACGTAAATCGATGACATGCTTTCATCATCCTCAGTCATTCTAAACTGAGAACCGTACATACTAAAACCCTAAGATCTCGCTCGATTCTCAACCAAATAACATAAGGTTTTTATCTAGGTAGAGAATTAGATGTCGTGGAGGGGGCCTTAGACCAATCTCGAGGATGTAGGTAGAGAATCGGAAGCAGTGGAGGTAGCCATACACTAATCTAAAAGAAGTAGGTAGAGAAATGGATGTCGTGGAGGGGGCCTTAGACCAATCTCAAGGATGTGGGTAGAGAATTGGATGTCGTAGAGGGGGCGTTACACCAATCTCGAGGACGTAGGTAGAGAAGTTGAAGCCTTGGAGTGGAGCTTACACCAATCTCAAAGATGTTGGTAGAGAACTGGAAGCCGTGGAGGGGGCCTTACACCAATATAGAAGATGTATCTAGAGAACTAGAAGCCGTGGAGGGGGGGCTTACACCAATCTCGAAGATGTACATAGAGAATTGGAAGTCGTGGAGGGGTCCTTACACCGATTTCAATAAAGGTAAAGAATTGGATGTCGTGGAGGGGGCCTTACACCAACCTCAACGAAGAAGATAGAGAATTGGAAGTCATGGAGGGGGCCATACAACAATCTAAAAGATGTAGGTAGGGAAGTGGAAGCCATGGAGGGGGCCTTACACCAATCTCAAAGATGTAGGTAGAGAACTGGATGTCGTGGAGGGGGTCTTACACTAATCTCCAAGATGTAGGTAGAGAATTGGAAGCCATGAAAGGGGCCTTACACCAATCACGAAGATGTAGGTAGAGAATTGTATGACGTGTAGGGGGCGTTACACCAATCTCAAAGATGTTTGTAGAGAATTGGACGCAGTGGAGGGGGCCTTACACCAATCTCAAATATGTAGGTAGAGTAATGGAAGCCGTGTAGGGGGCCTTAGAGTAATCTTGAGGATGTAAGTAGAGAATTCGATGCCTTGGAGGGGGCCTTACACAAATCTCGAGGATGTAGAACAGTCTAAGCCGTGGAGGGGGCCTTACACAAATCTCAAAGATGTAGGTAGTGAACTCAAAGCCATGGAGGTGGCCTTACACCAATCTCGAAGATGTTGTTAAACAATTGCAAGTCGTGGAGGGGGCCTTACGCCAATCTCTAAGATGTAGGCAGAAAATTGGATGTTGTGGAAGGGGGCCTTACACCAATCTCGAGGATGGAGGTAGAGAATTGGAAGCCATGGAGGGCGCCTTACACCAACCTCGAGGATGTAGGTAGTGAATTGGAAGCCGTGGAGATGGCCTTACACCAATATCAAAGATGTAGGTTGAGAATTGGATGCTGTGAAGGAGCCTTACACCAATCTTGACGATGTAGGTACAGAATTGGAAGTCGTGGAAGGGGGCCTTACACCAATCTCAAATATGTAGGTAGAGAATTGGATGTCGTGGAGGGCGCCTGACACAAATCGTCAGGATGTAGGAATAGAATTGGAAGCTGTGGAGGTGGTCTTACACCGATCTCAAGGATGTAGGTAGAGAATTGGATGTCTTGAAGGGGGTCTTACACCAATCTTGAAGATGTAGGTAGAGAATTGGATGTCGTGGGGAGGGCCTTACACCAATCTCAAGGATGAATGTAGAGAATTGGAAGTCGTAGAGGGGGCCTTACACCAATCTCAAAGATGTAGAAAGAAAATTGGATGCCGTGGGGTGAGACATACACCAATCTTGAAGATGTAGGTAGAGAAATTGATGTTGTGGAGGGCCCCTTACACCAATTTCAAGGATGTTGGTAGAGAATTGGAAGTCGTGGATGTCCGTAGATAATTGAAAACCATGGAGGGGGCCTTACACCAATCTCGAGCATGTAGGTAGAGGATTGGAAGCCTTGGAGCGGGCCTCACACCAATTTCGAGAATATAGGTAGAAAGTTGGAAGTTGTGGTGGGGGCCTTACCCTATTCTCAAAGATGTAGGTAGAGAATTACATGTTGTGGACTGGGCCTTACACTAAACTCGAAGATGTAGGTAGAGAATTGGATGTCGTTGAGGGGATCTTACAGATTTATCAGGATGTTCATAGAGAATTGGAAGCCGTGCAGGGGGCCCTATACATATCTCAAAGATGTAGGAAGAGAATTGGATGTCGTGGAAAAAACCATACACCAATCTCAAAGATGCAAGTAGAGAATTTGAAGCAGTGGAGGGGGCCATAAACTAATCTTGAAGATGTAGTTAGAGAATTGGATGTTGTGGAGAGGGCCTTACACCACTCTCGAGGATGAATTTAGAGAATTGGAAGCCGTGGAGGGGGCCTTACACCAATCTCAAGGATGTAGGTAAAGAATTGGAAGCTGTAGAGAGGACCTTACACCAATATCAAAGATGTAGGTTGAGAATTAGATGTTGTGGAAGCAGCCTTACACCAATCTCAAAGATGTACGTACACAATTGGAAGCCATGGAGGGGGTCCTTACATCAATCTTGAAGATTCAGGTAGAGAATTGGATATCGTGGAGGGGGTCTGACACAAATCTTGAGGATGTAGGAAGAGAATTGGAAGTTGTGGTGGGGGCCTTACACCAATCTCAAAGATGTAGGTAGAGAATTAGACGCTATGGAGGGGGCCTTACACCAATCTTGAAGATGTAGGTAGAGAATTGGATGTCGTGAAGAGGGCCTTACACCAATCTCAAGGATGAATGTAGAGAATTGGAAGTCATGGAGGGGGCCTTACACCAATCTCAAAGATGTAGGAAGAGAATTGGATGTCATAGGGTGGGACATACACCAATCTTGAAGATGTAGAAAGAGGGATGGATGTTGTGGAGGGGCCCTTACACCAATCTCAAGGTTGTAAGTATAGAATTGAAAGCTGTGGAGGGGGCCTTACACCAACCCAAAAGATGTAGGTAAAAAATTGGAAGCCGTAGAGGGGGCCTTACACCAATCTCGAAGATTTAGGTAGAGAAATTAATGTCGTGGACGGGCCATACACCAATCTCAAGGATGTAGGTAGAGAATTGGATGCAGTGGAGGGGGCCTTACACAAATCTCAAAGATGTAGGTAGAGAACTGGATGTCGTAGGGGGGCCTTAAACATATCTCGAGGATGTAAGTAGAGAATTGTATGTTGTCGTGGGGGCCATGCCGTGGAGGGGGCGTTACACCAATCACGAGGCAGGAGGTAGAGAATTGGATGCCATGGAGGTGGCCTTACACTAATATTGAGGATGTAAGTAAAGAAGTTAAAGCCGTGGAGTGGGCCTTACACTAATCTAGAAGATGTAGCTAGAGAACTAGAAGCCGTGGAGTGGGCCTTACACCAATCTCAAAGATGTATGTGGAGAATTGAAAGCCGTGGAGGGGGCCTTAGACCAATCTCAAAGATGTAGGTAGAGAATTGGATGTCGTGGAGGGGGCCTTACACAAATCTCGATGATGTAGGTAGAGATATATATGTATTGGGGGGGCTTACTCCAATCTCGAGGATGTAGGTAGAGAGTTGGAAGCTGTGGAGGGGGTCTTGAGGATGTAAGTAGAGAATTGGAAGCCCTAGAGGAGTCCTTACGCCAATCTCAAAGATGTAGGTAGAGAATTTGATGTCGTGGCAATCTTGAAGATGTAGGTAGAGAACTGGAAGCCATTGAGGGGGCCTTACACCAATCTCAAAGATGTAGGTAGAGAAATGGGTGTCATTGAGGGGGCCTTACACCAATCTCAAGGATGTATGTAGAGAATTGGAAGCCATGGAGGGGGCCTTACACAAATCTCAGAGATATAAAAAAAAATTGGATGTTGTGGAAGGGGCCTTACTTAAAATATGAAGATGCAGATAGAGAACTTTAAGCCATAAATAGGGTGTTACAATAATCTTAAAGATGTAGGTAGAAAATTGGATGTCGTGGAAGGGGCCTGACGCAAATCTCGAGGATGTAGGAAGAGAATTGGAAGTTGTGGAGGGGGTCTTACACCAATCTCAGAGGTGTAGGTAGAGAATTAGATGCCGTGGAGGGGGCCTTACCCCAATCTTGAAGATGTAGATAAGGAATTGGATGTCTTTGAGAGGTCCTTACACCATTCTCCAAGATGTATGTAGAGAATTGGAAGCCGTGGAAGGTACCTTACACCAATCTCAAAAATGTAGGAAGAGAATTGGATGCTGTGGAAAAGGCCATATACCAATCTTGAAGATGTAGGTAGAGAAATGGATGTCATGGAGGGGCCTTACACCAATCTTGAGGATGTAAGTAGAGAATTGGAAGCTGTGGATGGGGCCTTAAACCAATCTAAAGGATGTAGGTAGAGAATTGGAAGCCCTGGAGAGGGACTTACCCCAATCTCAAAGATGTAGATAGAAAATTGGATGCGGTGGAGGTTGCCTGACACAAATCTCGAGGATGTAGGAAGAGAATTGGAGGTTTTGAAGGGGGCCTTACACTAATCTCAAAGATGTAGGTGGAGAATTAGATGTCGTGGAGGGAGCCTTACACCAATCTTGAAGATGTAGGTAGAGAATTGGATGTCGTGGAGAGGGCCTTCCACCAATCTTGAACATGAATGTAGAGAATTGGAAGCCATGGAGGGGGCCTTACACCAATCTCGAAGATGTAGGAAGAGAATTGTATGTTGTGGAGGGGGACATACACCAATCTGGAAGATGTAGCTAGAGAAATGGATGTTGTGGAACGGGCCTTACACAAATCTCGAGGAATGAAGAATTGGATTATGTTCCGGAACATTTTAAAATGATAGATCCTACAGATGATAATAAAAATTTGATTTCCTCAATTGTAAAACCTCCTAAACTAGAAATGAAAACACGTCCTACACATTTAAAATATGCTTTTGAAGGAGTATTATCCATATTATGTGTTATTGTATCCTCAGAATTAATTGAAGCACAAGAACCAAAGTTGTTGGAAATGTTAAGAAGATATAAGAAAGCCTTTGGATGGATGTTAGCTGATATTAAAGGAATCAGTCCTTTAATTTGTATGCAAAAAATTTTATTTGATGAACATCATGAACCATAAGCCGATACTCGAAGGAGATTAAACCTGATGATAAAAGAAGTTATTAATAAAGAGATTCTAAAATGGTTAGATGCGGAAATAATATATCATAGTTCAGACAATCCTTGGGTGAGTCCAATTCACAGTGTTCCTAAGAATGGTGGTGTGATTGTTGTGACAAATGAGAATAATGAATTAGTACCATGAAGGCAAGTCACTGGTTGGCAATTCTACATTGATTTTAGAAAATAAAATTTGGCCACTAAGAAAGATCACTTTCCTTGACCTTCCTTAGACCAAATGTTGGATAGGCTAGCCGTGGAACGATATTTTTGCTTTTTAGATGGTTATACTGGCCATCATCAAATACCAATTACTCCAAAGAATATAGAGAAGACATTGTTTACTAGTCCTTATGGTACATTTGCTTTTTGATTTATTTCTTTTAGTTTATGTAATGCACCTGCAAAATTTCAAATATGTGTGATGTCAGTTTTTAGTGATCTAATTGGATAGGGGATAGAAGTATTTATGCATGGTTTTTCAGTGTTTGAAACTTCATTTAAAATATGTTTAAATCTCTTTTAGAAAGTTTTAAAGTGACGTGAAAAGATAAATTTAGTATTAAACAGGGAAAATTTTCAATTTATGGTTTTAGGAGGAGTTACGCTTGGGCAGAAAACTTTCGAAAATGACGTAGAAGTAGATTAGACAAAAAAATAAGTTATAGATAACCTACCACCACCTAGTACTATAAGAGTTATACGTTTTTTCGGACATAATGGTTTTTAGAGGTGATATATTAAAGTATTTTCAAAAATTACAAATACTATCTGCCAACTTTTAGAAAAAAGATACAAAATTTGATTTTAATCAAGAGTGTCATGATGTGTTTGAGACATTGAAAGAAATATTACACACTGCTCCTATAATTATTTCGAGCTGATGTGTGATGCATGTGATTATGCAGCTAGAGATGTTTTAGGGTTGAGATATGACAAAATTATTAAATTTATATACTATTGTAGTAAAAATATCAATGATGCTCAAATTAATTATACCACTATAGAAGGAGAGTTATTAGCCATTTTTTATGCTTTTGATAAGCTTAGGTCATAAATAATTGGAACTAAATGTGTTTTGCATACAGACCACTCTGCTCTAAAATATTTGATGTCAAAGAAGGATGTGAAACCAAGTTTAATTAGATGGGTACTTCTGATGTAATAATTCAATTTTGTGGTAGTAAATAGGAAGGGCAATGCACGGTTTTTGTGGGTTGTTTTTGTAAATATTTTTTAATATTGCAAAACACAAACACGATGGTGCTAATAATAAATATGCAATTCAAATACAAATAAAAATAACTTTAGTAAAAATAATTTTATCTTTTAAAATTTTTAACTGTCAAACAATAATAACTCAAGTATACAAATCTCTAAAGTAATAAAGGGTTCTAATGGACTCCTAGATATCGATCATGTGAGGAAGTAATAAAGGGCTCTATTGGAGTCCTAGAAAATAAGGGCTCTAATTACTGAACCTCAAAAGTAAATTTATGAAAACTAAAGAAAGTTTCTGTGATGAAGAATTCAAAGTTAAGAAAACAATATTCCCCTTTATAATGACTATATAAATTGTGAAGAAATTGAAATAATTCAAAAATACTCAAAAAATTGTATTGTGCCAGGTAGGAGGAATAATATTTTTTACCCTCTTTCAAGTGCATAGAGCACATTGATTAATCAAATGATTGGTCTCAAAGTTAGTGGTTAGGTTGGGAGGATACCTTCTCCCACTCTAGAGCTCCCTCTACTCCCTCGCCTAAGAGATAACAATCTCTCATTTTTTTCTAATCAAGTGGACTAAATTGCGGATTTTAATCTATCACTTTAAAATCTCCAGATCTGAATCCAACAAAATGTGTATTTCCCTCTTTATTTGCACTCAAACCCGTGGATAACATGCTCACACTTATCATTTCATCTCCAATTAAGGACTATAAAAGAGTAAGTTTTTATCTTCCTAGCTTAAGCACACCAATTTAGTACCATCCAATTGAGTTAAGCTCCAAGTCCTAACAATTTATAAACATACAATTTTACTTTTGTCATCAAAAGGTGACAAGTTGGTTTCTACCTATTAACCCATTATGTTTCAAACATCCAAGAGAGTTTTATATGACCAAATTTACCCATTTAACCTTGATATAACCTAAAATTTAATTAGGGCATCAAAATTCCAAAATTAGATTTTTCCCTTAGGGCTCTCCACTTCATACTTCATAGAATATAACTCAAAGGATGTTCAAATTCTTTAGGTACCCCACTCATGAGTCAATTGAATTATCAGACAACAAATTATGATTTTTTTATGTATATTTAATTTATATTATTATTTTATCTTAAAAATAAGATTTTCCATGTAAATTTTTTTAATTAATAAAAGTCAATTTTTTATTTATGGGAAATTAATTGGAGGTTTCTCTAGGTTAGAGGAGTACTGCGACCAAATTTCATGATTTTTTTAAAAAAATATAATCCAATTATTACAATTATTTATTGAATTTATTGTTTAATTAAATGTAATATATAAAATTAATTTCAAAAATTATTTTTATTTTTTTATTAAATCTCTTTTTTGTCCAGAAAACTAAGAGAAGAAAAATTTTAATTTTTATCATTTTTGTTTTATTTATTGTAATTATTTTAATGGAAAATTAAAGAAAATACATTTTTAACATTTAAAAATACATTTTCAACATTTAAAAATACAAAACTAAATTAGTAAAATTAGGAAAAATATTTTAAAGGGTCTTAAGTTATTCGGGAACAATTAACAAATATTTCTTGTCATTTTCATATTATTGCAAATTTTATTATTTTTAATTATTTTAAATTAAAAAGTAGCTCAAACATAAACTAATAATTTTAAAATAAATTTTATCTTTCATAGGAGCCCGTAATCACAAGGAGCTCAAATAACCACTTTTCATAAATTTCCCAATTGTAATTCATTTTTTATAAATATTTTGATGCAATATCCCCATTTTACATGAACAATAAACTTTAGTGGTCATATAAATTAAAATGGGTTTCAAATTTTTACAGCAAGTTAAAGTGATCATTATTTACAGTGTAGAATCATTTTTTTGTAATTTTTGAAATACTGTATATTCATTTAATTTTTTTTATGAGTTTTTATGTTTTAAATAACCAAATTAAGCAACATAAATATTTAAACTTAGTTTATATTCTTTCTAGAGTCCTCTGACCATAGGAAACCTAATATATAAAAGTCCATATTTCTCTGACTTATATTTTAATTCATATAATTATTTTAAGCAGAAATATATAAATAGGCATGAAATTTAGGGTTTCATGGCTAGAAATATTCTCTCAATTTAGAAAAATCAGAGAACATCCTTACTAACATGAGGAACAAACCTCCAAATTTTCAAGCCAAGGAAATTACTAATTCTTTACTAAAAATTAAACATTACAGATAGTATTTAATTAATTAAAAAATAGATAGGTAAAAAAAGCTTTATTTTTAGTTCATAATATTGTCCTCTGTTTACTTAGCAGGACAGTACTTTTATTTTATTTATAGGATTTTCTACACCAAGTTATGAATTTTTAAAGTTTTAAAATAAATTTAAATAAAAAATACCCTATTTTTCTACTTATCCGTGAGGCCTTTGACTCATCCTCCATGGCTCTGAAAGCACACGTGATGTGCTCTCATTCGACGTAGCCTTCCACGTTAGCTGTCACGCGACACACGCTTTATGAACCATTTTCTCGTCCGACTCCATCGCTTAGTTAATACACGAGCAAATGGACGACATCCTTTCATCATCCTCAGTCGTTCTAAACTGAGAACCGTACATACTAAAACCCTATGATCTCGCTCAATTCTCAACCAAATAACATATGGTTTTTATCTAGGTAGAGAATTGGATGTCGTGGAGGGGGCTTTAGACCATTCTCAAGGATGTAGGTAGAGAATTAGATGCAGTGGAGGGGATCATACACCAATCTCAAAGACGTTGGTAGAGAACTGGATGCCGTGTAGGGGGCCTTAGACCAATCTCAAGGATGTAGGTTAAGAATTGGATGCCTTAGAGGGGGCGTTACACCAATCTCAAAGATGTGGGTAGAGAAGTTGAAGCCGTGGAGGGGGGCTTACACCAATCTCGATAATGTAGGTAGAGAACTGGAAACTGTGGAGGGGGCCTTACACCAATATAGAAGATGTATCTAGAGAACTGGAAGCCATGGAGGTGGCCTTACACCAATCTCAAAGATGTACGTAGAGAATTAGAAGTCGTGGAGGTGACCTAACACAAATTTCAAAGATGTAGGTAGAGAATTGGATGTCGTGGAGGGGGCCTTACACCAACCTTGAAGAAGAAGGTAAAGAATTAGTAGTTGTGGAGGGAGCCTTACACCAATCTAGAAGATGTAGGTAGAGAAGTGGAAGCCGTAGAGAGGGCCTTACACCAATCTCAAAGATGTAGGAAGAGAATTAGATGTCGTGGAGGGGGGCCTTACACTAATCTCCAGGATGTAGGTAGAGAATTGGAACCCATGAAAGGGGCCTTACACCAATCACAAAGATTTAGGTAGAGAATTGGTTTCCATGGAGGGGGCCTTACCTCAATCTCGAGGATGCGGTAAAGAATTGGACGCAGTGGATGAGGCCTTACACAAATCTCAAAGATGTTGGTAGAGCATTGGATGTTGTGGAGGGGGCCTTACTAAAATCTCGAGGATGTAGGTAGACATTTGGAAGCTGTGGAGGGGGCCTTACACCAACCTCGATGATGTAGGTAGTGAATTGGAAGCTATGGAGGGGGCCTTGCACCAATCTTCAGGATGTAGGTAGAGAATTGGAAGCCTTAGATATTGGTAGAGAATTGGAAGCCGTGGAGTGGGCCTTCCACCAAAATCGAGCATGTAGGTAGAGAATTGGAAGCCATGGAGGGGGCCTTACTCCAATCTCGAGGATATACAAAGAGAATTGGAAGTTGTGGAGGGAGCATTACCCCAATCTCGAAGATGTAGGTAGAGAAATGGATGTCGTGGAAGGGGCCTTACACCAATCTCGAAGTTGTAGGTAGAGAATTAGTTGTCGTTGAGGGGACCTTAAACAAATATCAACGATGTTCGTAGAGAATTGGAATCCGTGGAAGGGGCCCTACCCAAATCATAAAGATGTAGGAAGATAATTGGATGTCGTGGAAGGGGTCGTAAACCAATCTCGAAGATGCAGGTAGAAAATTTGAAGCCTTCGAGGGGGCCATACACTAATCTCCAAGACGTAGTTAGAGAATTGGATGCCATGGAGAAGGCCTTAGACCAATCTTAAGGATGAATTTAGAGAATTGGAGGCCCTGGAGGGGGCCTTACAGTAATCTAGTGGATGTAGATAGAGAATTAGAAGTCGTAGAGAGGGCCTTACACCAATATCAAAGATGTAGGTTGAGAATTGGATGTTGTGGAGGGGACCTTACACCAATCTCGAAGATGTAGGTACAAAGTTGAAAACCGTGGAGGGGGGCCTTAAACTAATCTTGAAGATGTAGCTAGAGAATTGGATGTTGCGGAGGGGACCTGACACAAATCTCAAGGATGTAGGAAGAGAATTGGAAGCTGTGAAGGGGCTCGTACACCAATCTCAAAGATGTAGGTAGAGAATTAGATGTCGTGGAGAATCTTGAAGATGTAGGTAGAGAATTGGAAGCCGTGGAAAGGGTCTCACACCATTCTCGAGGATGAATGTAGAGAATAAGAAGCCATGGAGGGGGCCTGACACCAATCTCGAAGATGTAGGAAGAGAATTGGATGTCATGGGGTGGGATATACACCAATCTTGAAGATGTGGGTAGAGAAATAGATGTTGTGGAGGGGGCCTTACACCAATGTTGAGGATGTAAGTAGAGAATTGAAAGCCGTGGAGGGGGCCTTACACCAATCTTAAAGATGTAGGTAAGGAATTGGAAGTCGTAGAGGGGGCCTTACACCAATCTCATGGATGTAGGTAGAGAAGAGAATTGGAAGTCGTGGAGGGGGCCTTACACAAATCTCAATGATGTAGGTAGAGAATTGGAAG
This sequence comes from Phalaenopsis hybrid cultivar, assembly GCA_002079205.1. NCBI lineage: Eukaryota > Viridiplantae > Streptophyta > Magnoliopsida > Asparagales > Orchidaceae > Phalaenopsis > Phalaenopsis hybrid cultivar. The sequence goes on along the minus strand of JXCR01143097.1, from coordinate 112,362 downwards.
CAGTGGAGGGGGCCTTGCACTAATCTCAATGATGTTGGTTGAGAATTGGATGCTGTGGGCAGGGCCTTACAAAAAAATCGAGGATGTAGGAATAGAATTGGAAGCCATGGAGGGGGCCTTACGCCATTCTCGAGGAAGTTGGTAGGAATTGGAAGTTGAGGAGGGGGCCTTACACCAATCTCAACGATGTAGGTAGAGAATTGGAAGCCGTGGAGAGGGCTTTACACGAATATCAAAGATGTTGGCAGAGAATTGGGTGATGTTGACGGGGCCTTAAACCAATCTTGATGATTAAGGTACAGAATTGGAAGCCATGGAGGGGGCATTACACCAATCTCGAAGATGTAGGTAGAGAATTGGATGTCGTGGAGGGTCCATACACCAATCTCAAAGATGTAGGTTGAGAATTGAATGCAGTGGAGGGGGCCTTACAGCAATCTATAAGATGTAGGTAGAGAACTGGATGTCATAGAGGGGGCCTTACACCAATCTCGAGGATGTAGGTAGAGAATTGGATGTCATTGAGGGGGCCTAACACCAATCTCGAGGATGTAGGTAGAGAAGACGTAGCCGTGGAGGGGACCTTACACTAATCTTAAAGATGTAGCTAGAGAACTGGAAGCCATGAAGTGGGCCTTACACAAATCTCAAAGATGTACATGGAGAATTGAATGTTGTGGAGGGGGCCTTAGACCAATCTCAAAAATGTAGGTAGAGAATTGAATGTCGTGAAGGGGGCCTTATATCAATCTCGACGATGTAGGTAGAGAAATGGATGCAGTGAAGGGGGCCTTACACCAATCTCAAGGATGTAGGTAGAGAATTGGAAGTCGTGGATGGGCCTTACACCAATCTTGTGGATGTAGGTAGAGAATTGGAAGCCGTGGAGGGGTCCTTATGCCAATCTCGAAGATGTAGGTAGAGAATTTGATGTCGTGGCAATATTGAATATGTAGGTAGAGAATTGGAAGCCGTGGAGGGGGCCTTACACCAATCTCAAGGATGTATGTAGAGATTTGGAAGTCATGGAGGGGGCCTTAAACACAGCTTAAAGATGTAGGTAGAGAATTGGATGTCGTTGAGGGGGCCTAACACCAATCTCAAGGAAGTATGTAGAGAATTGGAAGCCGTGGAGGGGGCCTTACACAAATCTAAAAGATGTAGGAAAAGAATTGGATGTCATGGAAGGGGCCTTCCTCCAAACTCAAAGATGCAGGTAGAGAACTTTAAGCAATAAAGGGGGCCTTACACCAATCTTGAAGATGTAGGTAGAGAATTGGATGTCATGGAGGGGGCCTGACACAAATATCAAGGATGTAGGAAGAGAATTGGAAGTTGTGGAGGGGGCCTTACACCAATCTCAAAGATGTAGGTAGAGAATTAGATGGTGTGGAGGGAGCCTTACAAGAATCTTGAAGATGCAGGTAAAGAATTGGATGCCATGGAGAGGGCCTTACACCAATCTAAAGGATGTATGTAGAAAATTGGAAGCCGTGGAGGGGGCCTGACACCAATCTCCAAGATGTACAAACAGAATTGGATATCGTGGAGGAGGCCATACACCAATCTTGAAGATGTAGGTAGAGAAATGGATGTTGTGGAGGGGGCCTTACACCAATCTTGAGGATGTACGTAGAGAATTGTAAGCCCTGGAGTGGGCCTTACACCAATCCCGAAGATGTAGGTAGAGAATTGGAAGTCATTGAGGGGGCCTTACACCAATCTCAAGGATGTAGGTATAGAATTGGAAGCTCTGGAGGGGGCCTTACACCAATCTCAATGATGTAGTTAGAGAATTGGATGTCGTGGAGGGGTCCTGACACAAATCTCGAGGTTGAAGGAAGAGAATTGGAAGCTGTGGAGGGGGCCTTACACCAATCTCAGGTATAGAAATAGATGTCGTGGAGGGGGCCTTACCCCAATCTCGAGGATGTAGGTAGAGAATTGGAAGCTGTGGAGATGGTCTTACACCAACATCAAAGAAGTAGGTAGGGGATTGAATGTTGTGGAAGGAGCCTTACACTAATCTCGAAGATGTAGGTACAGAATTGGAAGCCGTGGAGGGGGTCCTTACACCAATCTCGAAGATGTAGGTAGAGAATTGGATGTCATGGAGGGGGCCTGACACAAATCTCGAGGATTTAAGAAGAGAATTGGAAGCTGTGGAGGGGGCCTTACACCAATCTCAAAGATGTAGGTAGAGAATTAGATGCCATGGAGGGGGCCTTACATCAATCTTGAAGATGTAAGTAGAGAATTGAAAGCCGTGGAGGGGCCCTTACACCAATCCTGAAGATGTAGGTAAGGAATTGGAAGTCTTAGAGGGGGCCTTACACCAATCTCGAGGATGTAGGTAGAGAATTGGAAGCAGTGGAGGGGGCCTTACACCAATCTCGAGGATGTAGGTAGATGATTGGACAACGTGAAGGGTCCCTTACAACAATCTTGAGGATGTAGGTAGAGAATTTGATGTCGTGGAGGGGGGCGTTGCACCATTCTCGAAGATGTAAGTAGAGAATTAGACGTCATGGAAGAGGCCTTCCACCATTCTAGAAGATGTAGGTAGAGAATTTGATGTCGTGGATGGGGTTTTACACCAATCAAAAAGATGTAGGTAGAGAATTGGGCCTTACACCAATCTCAAAAATGTAGCTAGAGAATAAGATATCGTGGAGGGGGCCTTACACCAATCTCGAGGATTTAGGTAGAGAACTGGAAGCCGTGGAGGGGGCCTTACATAAATCTCAATGATGTAGGTAGAGAATTGGAAGTATTGGAGGTGGCCTTACACCAATCTAGATGATGTTGGTTGAGAATTGGATGTTGTGTACAGGGCCTTACACAAAAATCAAGGATGTAGACAGAGAATTGGAAGCCATGCAGGGGGCCTTCTGCCAATCTCGAGGATGTAGGTAGGAATTGGAAGCCATGGAGGGGGCCTTACACTAATCTCAAGGATGTAGGTAGAGAATTGGAAGCCGTGGAGAGGGCTTTACACAAATATCAAAGATGTTGGCAGAGAATTAGATGATGTGGAGGGGGCCTTAAACCAATCTCGATGATTAAGGTACAGAATTGGAAGCCGTGGAGGGGGGACTTACACCAATCTCGAAGATGTGGGTAGAGAATTGGATGTCGTGGAGGGTCCATACACCAATCTCGAAGATGTAGGTAGAGAATTAGATGTAGTGGAGGGGGCCTTACAACAATCTCAAAGATGTAGGTAGAGAACTGGATGTCGTAAAGGGGGCCTTAGACAAATCTCGAGGATGTAGGTAGAGAATTGGATGCCGTGGTGGGGGCCATGCCGTGGAGGGGGTGTTACACAAATCTCGAGGATGTAGGTAGAGAATTGGATGCCATGGAGGGGGCCTTACACCAATCTTGAGGATGTAGGTAGAGAAGACGTAACCATGGAGGGGGCCTTACACTAATCTTGAAGATGTAGCTAGAGAACTGGAAGCCATGGAGTGGGCCTTACACAAATCTCAAAGATGTATGTGGAGAATTGAAAGTATTGGAGGGGGCCTTGCACCAATCTCGAAGATGAAGGTAGAGAATTAGATGCCATGAAGGGTGCCTTACATCAATCTCGATGACGTAGGTAGAGAAATGGATGCAGTGGAGGGGGCCCTACACCAACGTCAAGGATGTAGGTAGCGAATTGGAAATCGTGGATGGGCCTTACACCAATCTTGTGGATGTAGGTAGAGAATTGGAAGCCGTGGAGGGGCCTTAGACCAATCTTGTAGATGTAGGTAGAGAATTTGATGTCGTGGCAATCTTGAAGATGTAGGTAGAGAATTGGAAGCCGTGGAGTGGAGCCTCACACCAAGCTTAAAGATGTAGGTAGAGAATTAGATGTCGTTGAGGGGGCCTTACCCCAATCTCAAGGATGTATGTAGATAATTGGAAGTCGTGGAGGTGGCCTTACACAATTCTCAAAGATGTAGGAAATAAATTGGATGGTGTGAAAGGGGCCTTACTCCAAACTCGAAGATGCAGGTAGAGAACCTTAAGCAATAGAGGGGGACTTACACCAATCTTGAAGATGTAGGTAGAGAATTGGATGTCGTGGAGGGGGCCTGACACAAATATTGAGGATGTAGGAAGAGAATTGGAAGTTGTGGAGGGGGCCTTACTCCAATCTCAAAGATGTAGGTAGAGAATTAGATGCTGTGGAGGGAGCCTTAAGACAATCTTGAAGATGTAGGGAAAGAATTGGATGCCGTGGAGAGGGTCCTACACCAATCTCGAAGATGTATGTATAGAATTGGAAGCCGTGGAGGGGGCTTTACACCAATCTTAAAGATGTACAAAGAGAATTGGATGTCGTGGAGGAGGCCATACACTAGGTAGAGAAATGGATGTTGTGGAGAGGGCCTTACACCAATCTTGGGGATGTAGGTAGACAATTGGAAGCCATGGAGTGAGCCTTACACAAATTCCGAAGATGTAGGTAGAGAATTGGAAGCCATTGAGGGGGCCTTACACCAATCTCAAGGATGTAGGTAGAGAATTGGAAGCTTTGGAGGGGGCCTTACACCAATCTCAATGATGTAGTTAGAGAACTGGATGCCGTTCAGAGATCCTGACACAAATCTCAAGGATGAAGCAAGAGAATTGGAAGTTGTGGAGGGGGCCTTACACCAATCTCAGGTATAGAATTAGATGCAGTGGAGGGGGCCTTACCCCAATCTCAAGGATGTAGGTAGAGAATTGGAAGCTGTCGAGATGGCCATACACCAATATCAAAGATGTTGGTAGAGAATTGAATGTTGTGAAAGGGGCCTTACACAATTCTCAAAGATGTAGGTACAGAATTGGAAGCCGTGGAGGGGGTCCTTACACTAATCTCAAATATGTAGGTAGAGAATTGGATGTCATGGAGGGGCCTGACAAAGCTCAAGGATTGAAGAAGAGAATTGGAAGCTGTGGTGGGGGCCTTACACCAATCTTAAAGATGTAGGTAGAGAATTAGATGTCGTGGAAAGGGCCTTACACCAATCTTGAAGATCTAGGTAGAGAATTGGATGTCGTGGAGCTGGCTTTTCTCCAATCTCAAAGATGTAGGTAGAGAATTGGAAGCCATGGAGGGGCCTTACACCAATCTCGGCGATGTAGGTAGAGAACTGAAAGTCGTAGAGGGGGCCTTACACAAATTTTGAAGATGTAGGTAGAGAATTGGATGTCGTGGAGGGGTACTTACACCAATCTTGAGGACACAGTTAGAGAATTGGAAGCTGTGGAGTGGGCCTTACACCAATCTTGAAGATGTAGGTAGAGAATTGGAGGCCGTGGAGGGGGGCTTACACCAATCTCGATGATTTAGGTAGAGAATTGGAACTCATGGAGGGGTCCTTACACCAATCTCGAAGATGAAGGTAGATGATTGGACAACATGGAGGGTCCCTTACACCAATATTGAAGATGTAGGTAGAGAATTTGATGTCGTGGACGGGGGCGTTGCACCAATGTCAAATATGTAAGTAGAGAATTGGATGTCATGGAAGAGGCCTTCCACCATTCTAGAAGATGTAGGTAGTGAATTGGATATCGTGGATGGGGCCTTACACCAATCACAAAGATGTAGGTAGAGAATTGGGCCTTACACCAATCTCAAAAATGTAGCTATAGAATAAGATATTGTGGAGGGGGACTTACACCAATCTGGAGGATGTAGGTTGAGAATTGGAAGCCGTGGTGGGCCCTTACACCAATCTCAACGATGTAGGTAGGAAATTGGATGTCGTGGAAGGGGCTTTACACCAATCTCGAACATGTAGGTACAGAATTGGAAGCCTTGGACGAATGCCTTACATCAATCTTGAGGATGTAGGTAGAGAATTGGAAGCTGTGGAGGGGCCTTACACAAATCTCAAAGATGTAGGTAGGGAATTGGATGTTGTGGAGGGGACCTTACACCAATTTAGAGGATGTAGGTAGAGAATTGGAAGTCGTAGAGGGTGCCTTACACAAATCTCAAAGATGTAGGTAGGAATTGGATGTTGTGGAGGGCGCCATACACCAATCTAAAGGATGCAGGTAGAGAATTGGAACCATAGTATGTGACTTACACCAATCTCTAAGATGTAGGTAGAGAATTAGATGTCCTGGTGGGGGCCTTACACCAATCTTGAGGAAGTGGGAAGAAAATTGGAAGTCGTGGAGGGGCCTTACACTAATCTCGAAGATTTTGGTAGAGAATTGGAAGCGGTGGAGGGGCCTTACACTAATCTCGAAGATGTAGGCAGAGAAATGGGAGCCGTGGATGTGGCCTTACAAAATTCTCAAGGATGTAGGTAGAGAATTTGATTCCATGGAGGGGGCCTTACACCAATCTCGAGGAAGTAGGTAGATAATTGAAAGCTGTGGAGGGGGCATTACATCTATCTCGAGGATGTAGGTTGAGAATTAGAAGTCGTGGAGGGGCTCTTACACCAATCTCAAAGATGTAGGTAGACAATTGGAAGTCATGAAAGGGGCCTTACACCAATCTCGAGGATGTAAGAAGAGAATTGGATGTCGTGGAGGAAGCTTTATAGCAATCTCCAAGAAGTAGGTAGAGAATTGGATGCCGTGGAGGGGGCCTTACACCAATCTTGAAGAAGTAAGTAGAAAATTGGACGTCGTGGTGGAGGACTTACACCAATCTAGAATATGTAGGTAGAGAATTGGATGTCGTGGAGGGGGCCTTACACCAATCACGAAGATGTAGGTAGAGAATCGGAAGCCATAGAGGGGCTTTACACCAATCTCGAAGACGTAGGGAGAGAATTGGAAGTCGTGGAGGGGGCCCTTCACCAATATCAAAGATGTATTCAGAGAATTTCATGCCATGGAAGGGGCTTTACACCAGTCTCAAAGATGTAGGTAAAGAATTAAAAGTCGTGGAGGGGGTCTTACACCCATCTTCATGCTGTAGGCAGAGAATTGGAAGCCGTGGAGGGGGTCTTACACCAATCTGGGAATGTAGGTAGAGAATTGGTGGTCGTGGAGGGTGCTTTACATCAATCTCGAGGTTGTAGGTAGATAATTAGAAGCCGTGAAGAGGGTCTTTCACCAATCTCAAAGATTTAGGTAGATAATTGGAAGCTGTGGAGGGTGACTTGCACCAAGCTCAATGATGTAGGTAGAGAATTGGATGCCGTGGAGGGGGCATTACACCAATCTCAAAGATGTAAGTAAATAATTGGATGTCATGGAGGAGGCCTTACACCAATCTAGAATCTATAGGTAGAGAATTAGATGTCGTGGATGGGGCCTTACACCAATCACGAGGATGTAGGTGGAGAATTGGAAGCCATAGAGGGCCTTTACACCAATCTCGAAGATGTAGGTAGAGAATTGGAAGCCGTGGAGGTCTCAAAGATGTATCAAGAGAACTGCAAGCCGTGGAGGGGGCCTTACACCAATCCCAAAGAAGTACATACAGAATTGGTAGTCGTGGAGGGGGCCTTACACCAATCTCAAGGTTGTACGTAGAGAATTAGATGTCGTGGAGGGGGCCTTACACCAACCTTGAGGAAGGAGGTAGAGAATTGGAAGTCGTGGAGGGTGCCTTACACCAATCTCGAAGATGTAGGTAAAGAATTGGAAGTCGTAGAGGGGGTGCTACACAAATCTGGAAGATGTAAATATAGAATTAGAAGCTGTGGAGGAAGCCTTACACCAATCTAGAAGATGAAAGAAGAGAATTGAATGTTTTGGAGGGGGCCTTACACTAATCACGTGGATGTAGGTAGAGAATTGGAAGCTGTGGAGAGGCTTTACACCAATCTCAAAGATGTAAGTAGAAAATTGGATGTCATGGAGGGGGCCTTACACCAATCTCAAAGATGTAGGCAGAAAATTTGATGTCGTGGAGGGATCCTTGCACCAATCTCAAAGATGTGGGTAGAGAATTGGAAGCCGTGGAGGTCTCGAAGATGTATCTAGAGAACTGGATGTCGTGGAGGGGGCCTTACACAAATCTCAAAGATGTACGTAGGGAATTGGAGGTCTTCGAGGGGGGCTTACACCAATATCAATGATGTAGGTAGAGAATTGGATGTCATGGAGGGGGCCTTACACTAACCTCGAGGAAGAAGGTAGAGAATTGGAAGTCGTGGAGTGGGCCTTACACCAATCTAGAAGAAGTAAGTTGAAATTTGGAAGCTGTGGAGGTGGGCTTACACCAATCTCAAAGATGTAGGTAGAGAATTGGATGTTGTGGAGGGGGCCTTTCACCAATCTCGAAAACGTAGGTAGAGAATTGGAAGTCGTGGAGGGGACCTTACAATCTCGAGGATGTTGGTAGAGAATTGGAAGCAGTGGAGGAGGCCTTACACCAATCTGAAAGATGTAGATAGAGAACTGGATGCCGTGGAGGGGGCCTTAGACCAATCTCGAGGATGTATGCAGAGAACTGGATGCTGTGGAGGGGGTCTTACACCAATCTCGCAAATGTAGGTAGAGAAGTCAAAGCTGTGGAGGGTGCCATACACAAATCTTGAAGATGTAGGAAGAGAAATAAAAGCCGTGGAGGGGGCCTTACATAAATCTTGAAGATTTAGGTAGAGAATATGATGTCGTGGAGGGGGCCTTACACTAATCTCAAGGAAGAAGGTAGAGAGTTGGAAGCCGTGGAGGGGACCATAAATAAATCTCGAGGATATAGGCATCGAATTGTAAGCCGTGGAGGGTGCCTTACACCAGTGTCAAAGATGTAGATAGAGAATTAGAAGCCCTGGAAGGGGCCTCTCTCCAATCTCAAGCTTGTAGGTAGAGAATTCGATTCCGTGTAGGGGGCCTTACCCCAATCTCAAAGATATAGGTAGAGAATTGGAAGCAGTGGAGGGGGTCATACACCAATATCGAAAGGTTGAGAATATGATGCAATGTTCCATAATGTGGAGTTTTATTTTTATCTTGAAGATGTAGGTATAGTATTGGAAGCCGTGGAGGAGGACTTACACCATTCTCGAGGATGTTGGTAGAGAATTGGAGGCCTTGGAGGGTATCATACGCCAATCTCGAAGATGTACGTGGAAAATTGGAAGTCATGGAGGGGGCCTTACACCAATCTCAATAATTTAGGTAGAGATCTATATGTTGTGTAGGGGGCCTTACACCAACCTCGAGGAAGAAGGTAAAGAAAAGGAAGCCATGGTGGGGGCCTTACACAAATCAAGAAGATGTAGGTAGAGAATTGGAAGCCATGGAAGGGGCCTTACCCCAATCTCGAGGATGTAGGTAGAGAATTGGAAGCTCTGAAGAGGGCCTTACAACAATCTCTTACATCAATCTCAGAGATGTAGGTCGAGAATTGGATGGCGTCGAGAGGGCCTTACACTATTCTAGAAGATGTGGGTAGAGAATTGGAAGCAGTGGAGGGGGACATTACACAAATCTCGAGGATGTAAGTAGAGAATTGGATGTCGTGGAGGAGGCCTTACGCCAATCTAGAAGATGAAGGTAGAGAATTGGATGTCATGTTGGGGGCCTTACACCAACCTCGGGGAAGAAGGTAGAGAATTGGAAGCCTTGGAGGGGCCCTTACACCAATCTAGAAGATGTAGGTAGAGAATTGGAAGCCGTGGAAGGGGCCTTACACCATTCTCAAAGATGTAGGTAACGAATTGGAAGCCGTCTATGGGGGTGTTACACCAATCTTGAAGATGTAAGTAGAGAATTAAAAGCTGTGGAGGAGGCCTTACACCAATCTAGAAGATGTATGCAGAGAATTGGATGTCGTGGAGGGGGCCTTACACCAATCACAAGGATGTAGTTAGAGAATTAGAAATCGTGGAGGGGATTTACACCAATCTCGAAGATGTAGGGAGAAAATTGTTTGTCATGGAGGGGGCCTTACACCAATCTCAAAGAAGTAGGAAGAGAATTTGATGTCGTGGAGGGGGCCTTGCACCAATCTCCAAGATGTAGGTAGAAAATTGGAAGCCGTAGAGGTCTCGAAGATGTATCTAGAGAATTGGAAGCCGTGGAGGGGGCCTTACACCAATTTAGAAGATGTCGGTAGAGAATTGTATGCCATGGAGGGGGCCTTACACAAATCTTGAGGATATATGTAGAGTGTTGGAAGCCGTTGAGGGGGCCTTGCATCAATCTTGAAGATGTGGGTAGAGAATTGGATGTCGTGGATGTCGTAGAGGGGGCCTTAGGCAAATCTCGAGGTTGTAGTTAGAGAATTAGAAGCTGTGAAGGCGGCCTTACACCAATCTCGAAGATGTAGGTAAAGATTTTGATGTCGTGGAGGGGGTCTTACACCAATATGGAGGATGTAGGTAGAGAATTGGAAGTTGTGGTGGGAGCCTTACACCAATCTGGATGATGTAGGTAGAGAATTAGATACCGTGGAGGGGGCCTTACACCTATATGGACCATGTTGGTAGAGAAATGGAAGTCGTGGAGGGAGCCTTACACCAATCTCAAAGATGTAGGTACATAATTGGATATCGTGAAGGGGGCCTTACACGAATCTCAAGGATTTATGTAAAAAATTGGAAGCTATGGAGGGGGCCTTATACCAACATAGAAGATGTAGGTAGAGAATTGGAAGTCGTGGAGGGGGCTTAACGCCAATCTTAAAGATGTATTGCGCTCCAGCAAATCTTTTCACAAATAATGGTTCCAATTTAGTGAATGTCTTAATTTATTTGTTGTGCAAATCGACATACCAATCGAAAGCAATCCTTGACAGGTTGTTGACAAATGGTTGGAAGAGTAAAGCTTCATTACCTCTTATGTTATCACAACTGGCTAAAAAATGTGCTATGTGCTGTCTGGGATTCCAATCCCATCAAATTTCTTAATGTTTGGGGACACAAAACCGTTAGGGAAGGGTACTGCATCGAATTCTTCTGGATAAGGTGTACCTTTTAAAACCAATGCATCACACTTAGATTAGGTTAAAGCCTCTCGAACGTGTTCAACCATTTGCTTAATTTATTTTTCTGGCATGGCTCTTGACGGAGGATCCTTCTTTGGCTACTCATCTCTATTCATTGAAGCAACTTCTCTCCTTTCATCTATGGTATGTATAATCTCTGGTTGATTAACTTCTAGAGAGGCTAACTATGAGGGATTGAGATTGTCCTTGAACTGTGGCCATGGTGGTTATGGCTACGACCATTTCTTCTATCCTTCTTTCCAGTTGCCTAACTTGCTCATTCCGTAAGAAGATAGACCTACGCGGCTCATCTACGGCATTCTCTTCGATGAGGGGTTGAGCGTCACACGCAGATGCAGCAGCTCTAGTTTAGATGGCATGGACATCGATAAAATCTTACTTGAGGTAATTGTTAAAGTCAAAATCTTCATCATCGTCAATGGAAATATCATGTTCCTTAGCCAACTCAGAAATCTCAACCCTGAATTTTTCGATCTTTTCATCAATTATTGATTCTTTGACTGTCTTAAGATCTGGGGGACCCTACTGGACCTCCTCCACTTGCTCCTCCACCTTGCTAGCAATTGTTGTGATGATATTAGATAATTTGGTCCCTGAGTTCATTCTATGATCTTGCCTTGAACTTACTCGTCTGTATTGGTACAACAACCTTGGGTATCCACACCTTTTTCTTTGATGGAGACGTCTTAAGATGGAGTGTCTTAGCAGAGACATTAGTATGTCGAGGAGAAGAATGCTCCCCATGGCACAGACCAGATACAATACGGGGCAATCACTTCATCCTTTCCTTTGAAACCTTAGGAACATCCTTGTAATGGGAGATCGGTAGAATTCTTGGACCCATATGTGGCTTAACTAGTCGAAGAACTTCTTTCCTAGTAATGGTTGCATCAATGGTAACAATAGCGGTATCAACTTTGCTTCCCAAGTGGAACCAGACAGGAATGAGAGCAGGCAGATTTTCAGTTGACTTTTGAGATCGTTTAGCAGATTTGACGTCCTTTAAGGCTTCTTTCTTCATGCAAGGGGACACTACATGTCCCACTCATTTAAGTAGTTTACTAACTGAACAACCTTCTTTGGTAGCTAGCCACTTGAAAACACAACCAACTCGGGTGATAGGAGTAGACTTCTTTCCCTCCACACTATGTCAATGAAGTGAAGGTAATGTAACTGTGATCTTTTGGAAACTCTCGTATGCATTGGTATCCATTAAGGGATGAAACCTACTCCCTTGCAAAAGAGGATAGGTCTTCGGTAATCCTGACTCGTTCTTGTGAGGATCTTCATCAATAGGTAGTTCTTTAGAAGTCTGGGCTTTAGTAGCCCTCCGAACTTTCCTGTTGTGGTTTCTCCTTTGAGTTCGGGTTAACGGGGAAGTCCTCGAACTTGATCAGATTTCAAACACTTATGGCGGGACGGCCAACCCTTCAGCTGAGTCTTTAATAATCATATCTTATTTTCCCTTAGCAGCAGCGGGAACAACAGGCTCAGTAGGTGTCGTGACAATGGTAATCTTGACCTTCTTACAAGAAGGAAAGTTCTGAAGGCAGTTCAGGTTAAACTTGGCAGACAGTTATTGAACCTCTAGAATGGTGACTTTCATTATGACGAACGGTGCTTGTTTGAGAACAACCTTGAGATCTTCAAACTCTGCTCCAAACTTGATGGTGGGAGCAACATTATGAGCATCACGACTCGTCGGCATGTTGTAGGAAAAAGTTAGTGTTGGGCATGCCATTGCAACAACTTCAAAAAGAAAACTCTATGCTAGCTATTTGGGCAATACCTTGTAATCTTAGTGCTAGCACTAAAAATTAACAGAGGTCGATCCGTAGACTGAGTAGTCTTTATTTAATTTTTGGGGATTTTAAAAATTTAGTAAAAGTAGTTTAAAAGTAGAAAAATTTGATTAATATAAGAAAATTCTAAAAAGAGTGCAACACGACACAATCCGATTTAATTTACAGATCAGCAAATCAAACTTGAATGCGAGATGTGAAATGTTTAGGACCCAGTGCGGTACCAACTTAACAACGTACAATGCCTAAGTGGAACTAGTCAACCAACACACTTATTAGAGAACTGACACCATATGAAGATTAAAAAGTCCTTAATGGCCTCCAGAACCTCCTTGTTCAAATGTGATTGAACAGATGGTCTTGAAGTCCAAAGAGTTGGCCATACTTTCCCAAGATAGAAATGGGTAAAGCAAGCCAACGAAAGAAGGATAATATGATCCATATGGGACATGAACACATTATCGATATATGAAGATAATATTTTTTGATTTAAATGGAGAGAGAAACAGTTCCTTAGCAAAGTTGCCAAAAGCTGTCGCCACTTTTTTTTGGAGGAGTTACCCGTTGGAAGCTATTGGCCGCCGGAATCGAAATCCCATCACCCGCTTTAGAAGGATGTTTAATTTATATATCTATATAGTTTCAGAAAAATATGATATCAGACTAACCCCATATTTTTCATAGTTTAAATGATAGTGCACTATACCTCAAACCCTATATCTATTCCGAAGGATAAACATAAGACTTGAGGATGAGGCTCGATCAAACATACTAAGAAATATATGATATCTGTTTAGTCTGCGAAACTATTTTATTTATCGACAAGTTCCCCTATTTAATATGAAGAATTAAATAGGGTTTATTTTAAGTTGGGTTTGGAAAAGCTTCCTATAAGGGCAAGCCCCTATAGTTAATTACATCTTAGATAACCGAAGTAACCTAAGAAAACTCTTGAAAGAAATCAGGAAATATTACCTTCAAGGAGTTCAAGCGCATAGGACTATTCAACAAAATTGGACACAGAGGTGTGAAATGAGAATGACTCAAATTTGAAACATTTTATTGTAGAGTCTAAGGGAAGAAGAACTACGGGATGTCATATATTTTGAGTAAAACCTCATTGACATCCCAAGCTATCCTATGGTTTGGCTTCAATTTTGAGGAGAAATATTTAGGTTTTTCATCCTACCGATTTTATTTGTTTAGGGCTTACATTTGTGTGAAACGAACACACAAATAGCCTGAAAGATATGAGGATTTAGATCGTGACGAATGACAACCTCAGAATTCAAAGAAGAGTTATGGCTTAAATTGCACAACATGGGCCTAAAAATTAGTTGAGGATTTATGTTGCACTAGGCAGATAACCTCAAAATCCTAAGACTTGTTATTTAATTCTAAAGAAGGAAGTGTTTAACTGATGAAGACATGTTTTGCTGTTGAAGATGGACATGCCACACATGATGCTATCTCCAAGCTCCTTGTTGTGGTGAGTTTAAGTTTTCTAATGTGTCAGGTTATAATGTCAAATTAGATGTCCCTATGGTTAAAGTTCTTTAATAATTTTAGGGCATATTAAAGTTGGTTAGAGCGGCATCGGTTAGGATACTACGGTTCCCTTGTTCTGGTACCACTATTTTCTATTAAATTCACCCAGTCCAAATGAATTTACTAAAATCAACTTAATGAGTTCCATATTTTCATTTCGACCATGGGAAGCCTTGTTAGCAACTGTAGGTTATCACCTCTGAGGGATTCCTGATCATCCAAAAGAGATGTCTTAATATAGTTGCATTGTTGTTTTGTGATGTTTGTGATTACATTTTGAGTGGTCTTATGTTTTGAATATTGTGGCGGTGAATTTTATCTTGGTTAATTTTAGTTTTTATTTTGGTTTTGGGTTTTGCGGCTATCCTAGCAGTTTTAGTTTTCGTGCTTGGTGACATTGTTGTTTAACATGCAGGTTTGTGTTTTTGTTCATACAAGCAGGTGTGTAAGTACAGTAATATACTGAAAATTAAGGTATGGGAAACTAGAAATGAACGTAAAAAAATTACAATAAAAGCGTAAATGGATGGTCTTCTCGTCATCTTTGACTGAAACTGAAAATGCATGTGAGGACATTTATATATTAAAAAAAATTATGTAGAACAGGCAGATAAGGTTTTAGTGATATACCAAATCCTAAATCATGTATTGGTGAGCCCCTATTAATTCATTTGGGGTTGATTTCATTAAGCAAAACATACTAAGTTTAGTAGATCTCTAAGGTATCCAAATTGTTGGGAGGAAGAAGCAGGTCCATGCTTCCCTCTCACCGCCTGGTGAAAAGTCTCAAGCTCATTGAAACTTATTAAGTTTCTTAATAATTCATCCAGTAAATACCTTTAGTGTTAAGTGAACATTGATGTTTCAATTATCCCTAAGATTAAGTTGATTATCAATTGTCATTTAATCTGATAACTATGTGGGTGAAAACACTTAAAAGGGGGCAAGTTAGTGTTATTAAGACACTTCATCAATTTTACCTTTAACATGGGCTTGTAATGTTTTTTTTAGAGGCGTTCAATTTCTAGTTACATTCACTTTTCAAATCCCCATTTTCCTTAAGTTTGATTTAGCCTAGGTTACTACTAAGCCCTTAAGACATTGGTGGATACATTAGTAATTTTTGAAGGAAATAGAATTTTCATTGTTATTAATTCGCCATCAAATAGTTTGAATGTCATTTGAACACCAAATAGGGGTATTAAATTAGTGAGTTATTAATATCCAAATTCATACCCCTAAGTCTAGGATCATTTAATTTAATAGACCTCAAAATTTTAATGATTCAGGAAATTGCAAATTTTTCCATTAATTAAGAAAAGTGAAATTGGTTTCTACCAATTAAATCCCTATGTTTCAATCATCTGAACATGTTAATTAAAATCAAAGATTGCCCTTTTCATTTTCTTGAATTAAGCCTAAATGTTAGTTAAGGCAAAATTTCCAAAATTATATTTTTGCCTCTAAGGCTCTATCACTTCATAATTCTTCAAATTTAATTCAACTTAATTTAGAATTTTTACCCTACCTCACTCATGGGTCAATAAAGACATCAGAACATAAAATGTGATTTTTCAAATTTTAATTTAATTTATATAATTATTTACATGCTAAAATAATATTTTTCAAAGAAAATTTAATGACTTGACCAAGGCAAAGCTTAATCTCTTGAAATTTTTACATGAAGTAGACATAGACTAGAGTACCACTTAGACAAAATTTCATGATTTTTGAGTTTTACTTGAATTATTAGAATGATTTTAAGTTCTGTAGTGTTAATTATTATAAAATATATTAAATGTGGAAAATTAAATTTTAAATTTTTATTAAATCTCTCTGAGGTTAGAGAACTCATAGAAACAAATGTCATATTTTTAGAATTTTCTTTTAAATTCATAGAATTATTTCAGTGAGAAATTAAGGAAAATCCATTTTTAGCCTTTAAAAATAATTTTAAGCTTTAAAACTCAATATGATCACTTAAAAAATTAGGAAATATATTCTAGTTGCTCCTAAGTGCTTAGAAGACAATTTAGAAAATTTCCATGATGTTTATTAATTCTATGATCTTTTTTTATTTTTTTAATTTTTTAAATATTTTAAATATGCTTAATAATAAAATTTTTACTTCAATTCCATTTTTATTTTTAGAAAATTCTTCTAATCATAGAGAGCTCCCAAAACTAATTTAATGATTTTTTAGTTGTGTTTTAATTATTATGATTATTTTTATTGTTAAAAGTCTCATTTAACTTATAATATTAAATTAGCTTATGAAATGAGCTCCATATGTTTTGAAATTTTTTTGGAGAGTGCTTTGAACTTTAAGTTACAATGGAGAATTAAAAGGAGGTCATACAGATGTTTATTTTTCCCAAATTAAATTCCTTTATATTTTAGGGTTTTATGAAAATTAAGTGTGTTCTTAATGACTTAGCTCATGAAATATTTTTCCTAAGGTTCTATGGTCATAGTGAATCTACCAAAAATTTTTTGGATTTTTATAAGTAACGTACTAGTTATTATAACTAATTTTCCAAATCAAATGCATAAACTTGAAAAATATAGATCTTTATCTAGGGGTCTTCTTTGACTTTGGAGAAATCAGGAAATATCCCCCATGATAGAGGCAACAACATGCCAAAATATCAAGTCATGGTGAAATACTTGAATCTATGGAGAATCAAAATACTTAGAACAATATCTAATTAATTAAAATAAAAATGTACATCAATTAAACTTCAAACCTTTTTCACATTGTTCTCCTCTGTTCACTAAGCACTATGATATTTCTATTTTAATTTCGTGATTTTTATGCAAAAATATGATTTTTCAAAGTTATGGGCATTTAAATAAATAGAAGAATCCCTATTTTCCTATTTCGGTAACACGGTGCCGCATCAATCTACGATGGCTTAAAAGCTCCACGTGGCATGCTCTCGTTCGGTGCCACCATCCACCTCAGTGCTGACTCGACCCACGATTCTTGTATGAAGATGCTGTCTAGCTCGATCTCGTCCGACCATCCAATACATGCTCGATGAAACAGCTCCCCTTGATCGTCCCCGATAGCCAAAACCCTTGAACGTTAACCCCTAAAACCCTAAGATCTCATTCATTTCTCAACCAAACTCATTTGGGTTTGATCTTATAGACTCATCTAAGTGTGACAAACATATCCATATGGTAAACATGCCATATAATTGAATCTATGCAAGTGTAGTATCAAAACAAGCTCGGGACAGTGATAAGGTTTGTGCCTTTGCTCTGAGAATGGAAGCTTCAATTAGAGGTGCTCGACACATTCGTGGTGGTCTAAGGAGGCTAGGGATGAAGCCTCTTTCTGTGGTGAAATTTGTAGACCTGAATTCGATCATGACCAAATTTTAGTGTTGATCAAATTCTAGGGCAGAGGCCCTCAGTGAGAAGGCTTTGATGGGGCTTTGTTTTCTTTCACTGTGGTGAAGGTCTGGGAAAGTTTAATTGAGATTTGGTGGAATGTGGAGGTGTGGCCAAACTTGTACTATTTTTGGCTAGAATCAAACTAAAAAATTGAGCTCCGACTATGAGCATTAGGACAAGGAAGTGGTTGGTTTGCTCTGAGGAGGTCTGAAAGAGGCTATTGGAGAAATTAAGCAAGCTTTTCTTGAGAAAATATTAGCACCACCGTTTCAAAGGGTTTTAAATGTTTCTTGGGTTATCCCCTGAATACTTTTACGATCTTTTGGATATTTTGAAGGAAAATTCAACTTATTAAACTTTTTTCCAGAAATTCATTAGTCACAACTTTTAGCGACCCACCAAGATATCTCTCTAGACTCGCTAATTCACCTAAACTAATAAAAGTACCCTACACTACCTATCCTATATTAATTGGCCCAATGTTTAAGGTTTTGCATCTTCTCCATGGCATATGAATCCTTGTGAGCAACAAGGGATAATTAGTTTTTTTCACATATGGATCATCAAGATTGTGTAAGTCTGAGATCTAGGTGGCTAGGGCATTGTTGATAATGTTAATGTGTTCTAAAGATGAGGGATACGATATGGGAATTTAGAATAGTATCTCCTACCTCAAGGATCTTTAATAAAAAGAGAGAATTAGGACCAATGATACTATATGAAAACTCTTGAGAAGATGATTGCCCCTGATATTCTTAGGTATTTTGTAACCCTAGCTTAACTAAATGTATTAACTTGTGCACTGCATCACTTTATAAAACGTTTTAAAAAAATGAAATATGTTTTTCATGATAAAGTAGATTTTATATGCAAGAAAATTAAATTTAAAAATGATAACTTATAAGGGTCCATGGTTAATCAAATAAATCAATGTTAGGACTGTCCTATATAGATCATCGAATAGTAGCTCTTACTCAAGTTTGGAATCACATAAATTAAATGTTTCCAATTAGTTAAAAACCTCCAAGTCATAACAATTTCTAAAATTATAATTTTACCCTTATCATGAAAAGATGGGGAATTGATTTCTAACTCTTGACGCATTATGTTTCAAATATCCAGATTGGTTTATTATGATCAAACTTACCCATTTACCACTTTGGTTAACCTAAAATTTAATTATGGTATTAAAATCTCATTATTTACATTTTTCCCCTAAGGCTCTCCACTTCGTAACTCTTTAAATATAACTCAAATGAATTTGAAATTCTTATGATACCCCACTTATGGATCAATTAAAATATCAGAGGAGAAATAATGAATTTTTTAATTTTTATTTAATTTATATAATCAATTTAACTTAAAAAATAGGATTTTCAGTATTAATTTATTTAGCTAATCAAAGTAAGACTTTTGTTCATATGAAAATTATTGAAGATTCACCTAAGTCAGAGAATCACTTGGAAAAAAATTCATGATTTTTTAAACTATATTTTAATTTTTATAATTATTTATTTATTTTAGTGATTAATTACATATAAAATATAATTTTTTTAACACTTGTCATATTTTTTTTAAATCTCTCTAACTTCAGAGAAATCAGAGAAACAAAATATTTTTTATGATTTTTATTTTATTTTTTATAACTATTTTAATAGAAAGTAAGGAAAATACATTTTTAAAAATTAAAAAAATTAGGAAAATTAGGAAAATTATATGAAGGTATCACAAGTTATTAAAGAAGAATTAGGAACTCTTTTGGGCATTTTCATATTTTTGAAATTTTTAATTTTGTAGCTATTTTTAATTTAAAAACTAGTTAAGAAATGAACTATTTATTTTAAAATAATTTTTTTTCTAACTGCCTCTGGTCACAAGGAATTTAGAAAACCTCTTTTCATAATTTTCTGATTAAATTATAATTATTATAATTTTTGTAACACAAAAATCTTATTTTTTTGAGAAATAGACTTTAGGGCTCAAATTAATTTAATTGGGTTTCAAATTCTTATAGAGAACTAAAATAATCATTAAATATAGTGTGGAATCAATTTCTTTAATTTTTTAAGAATGTTATATTAATTTAACTTTTTATAAACATTAGACACTTAATTGGTTAGAAAGTTATATACATTCATTTAAAGGTATTTTATATTTTTCCTAGAGTCCATTTACCCCAAAGAACCTACGAAAACAAGCCTCATATTTTTTATGATTACTATTTTAATTTATACAAGAATGAGCCAATAGACTTGAAAATTAAGATTTCAAACGTAGAAGTGTCCTCTGACCTAGTAAAAATAAAGAGACATCCTAACTGTCATGAGGAATCAACCCCAAAAGTTTTAAGCCATGGTGATTAAAATTTACTTAACTAAAGCTAAAATCCTCAAGAGAGTTTTTAATTAACTTAAAATTAGAGACATGTCAAATAAATTTTTATTTTTTATTCCATGTTGGTCTCATATATTCACTGAGTAAGAAAGTATTTTCATTTTATTTTTATGATTTTTTACACCAATCTATGAATTTATAAAAGTTTTGAATTAATTTAATTTAAAAATACCCTTACTTTTCTACTTATCCACACTCCACTGATTGGATCTTTGGTAGCTCCGAAAGAATATGCGGTGTTCTCCCATTCACTATGCTTTCTACTTATGCTTGTCATGCGGGCCACGCTTTATGAAACATCCGCTCGTCCGACTCCTCTGTCGTTGGATCGTTACATGTGTGAATGGACGACATCTGTTCATCGTCCCCATCTATTTTAAACCAAGATTCGTCCACAATAAAAAAGGTAAATGTCACTCGATACACAACCAAATCACTAATGATTTGTTCTTATAGTTTCATCTAGTTGATATGAACACATCCATAAGGATAAATGCATTTAAAATTAATGTTCTCTTTACAATTAATGAAATTGAACTTGATTTAAGGGTTTTTTAATCTATACCTTAGCTCAAGAGGTAAGGCATCAATTTAGTTGGTGGGAGACATTCATTGCGACTCCACGAAGCTTCTCCAATGACCAATTTGAGCTAAGTTGAGCAATGACAAGAGTTTGATCAAGTGATCATGCAGCCTTGGTCTAGAGGTGTGTTAAAGTGATCAACAGAGGTGATGAGAAACTTCCTCGTTTAGTCTATGAAAGCTTTTAAGTGGTTTAATTTAAATTTTAATTGAGTTTAATGGTGTGAAAGAAAACCCTGGATTTTGAACTTAAAATTGAGCTCTAGGAAGACTCGGGGAAACTATGTGAACATTTTAGAGGCATATCCTTAAGAAAATAACATCAATCTATATTTTCCCATGAAGGAATAATTTTAAATAGCAGGGGAGCTAGGGCTTAGCTTGCCAAGCAAGATGGTGTAGAAGGGAGCTTAGGTGGAGGGCTGAATGGCGCCAAAGACTAATGGGGGTGAGCCGCATTGGATCGGTCTAATAGGGTTCAAACCAAAGGAGACGTTCTCTCAATTTAGGGTTTTTCAGCCACTAAGCTGGCTGGCCAAGCCAGGGGAGGTGTCGAGCTAGCTCTAGGAACCATGGGGGAAGACTAACTCTAATTTAGATGGAGTTTCAATCACTTGAGGTCAAACATATGCCATTTAGCCAAATATAAAAAGGAATCTCCTAAATTATGGGACCTTTGGTTAATCGCTCCTATAGGGTGGGCCAAGAGCATCTAGAATTGTTCTTAGGATCCAATTGGCAGCTCAGGTGGTCCAAGATGGGTTAAAACATGTGGCTCTAAGTGAGATTATGGTTTGGGTTAAAAATTGGGCATTTGGCTTGGATTTGGGTTTGGGGATTGCTAAAGCTTGGGTCTAGCCCATTTGAATAGTTAATTAGCTATAGAAAATTGCAACAATGAGATTCAAAGTAAATTAGGTTGGAGATTGAAGGGTTATGAAGTTCAATTTGTAGAAATTTTGACTTTGGGGCAAATTGAAGGTTTTGGTTTGAGTTAGATTTGTGCAAGCTTGAGGCTAGTTGAAGCCTAATTGATGGTTCCATTTATTTAAGAAGAATATTATGAAAAGTTTAGAATAAAAAATTGATATAATTGGATATGTTAGGTGGTCTAATTTAATGTAAATTTGGCTTAAGGTATAATTGGGGGTTAAAATTGGGCTTGGAAATTGGATTTGAAATTGGATTCAGTTAGTCTTGAATTTGGATCAAAACTAGCATAGACATGATTAAATGTAGATTAGATTTGAATTTTTTTTAAAATTTGAAATCAATTTAGTGGAAATTTGTGGTGATTTAGGGTAAAGGAGCCTTCAAGGGCAAAATTGAGATTTTGGTCAAAATTGGTCAAACTGGTCAAATTGGACTCCATGATTGGTCAAGATTGTTTTTGGAAGTGTATGGAATGATTTTATGGGTTTTGAGAATTTTTGGGGCATGAGAGGCATTTTGGTCATTTTGGAAAAGTTGTATTTTGAGAATTTTGAAATTTTTCTTGTGTTTTGGGCAATTTGTGTAGTTTAAAAGAGTTTGAGATGATTATTGGACAAAAATGGGTAATCTTTAAACAGTTAGGGTTTTAGGGGTAATTGAGTAATTTTGGAGAAGTTTGGGGTCAAAAGGCTAAAATTAGATAATTATGGTACAAAGAGTATGTTAATCACAAGATTACCCTTATGGATCTGTTAGACATAAAAAAACCCATTTTGGATCCTCCATATGTTGGCCTTAGCCAAACCCTAGCCTAGGGCTAAGGGTTTGGGGTACCATCCACATGAGTTTCCAAAAGAGTAGGTGGTCTGGGTAAGTATGTTTTGCTAAATGTTCGGACCAAAAGTGAAAGTTTGTGTGTGCATGACCATGACCACACCACCCAAGGGTAACCCTAATTTCATACAGTTCAACGAGGCCTCTTCTTGAGCACCCACATGTTGGCTCCACCTCTTAAATTATAGAGGTTAGAACCAACATGTGGAACTTCAGAATGAGCAAAGAAAATTTTTAGAATTTCTAATGGTGAGGATTCCCTTACAAGTTCTCTAACTAAACAGGAAAGGCCTATGGCTAGATCCTAGGATTCTAAGAATGATACTAGACCTAAAACAAAAGTGAGTTCAACAGAAACTGAGAGAAAATTTTGGTACTTTTAAAATATGCTTTAGCTAAAGAGGTGACGCCTTTATTAGGTGCTTATGAAAGCTTCTGTGTAGTCTGACGAACATCCTCGAAGTTTCTGTTTGAGCTGATATAGGGTCTAAGTTTGATTTTTATCAAATTATGGTGGAACCTTAGTCTATAGGTGGATAAAGGTGCTCAACAAAGAGGGGTTATGAAGGGGAACTTCGTTATTTTGCCTGACAAAGCTTTTTAATGTTTTAATTTGATGTTTAAGAGTGTTTTGTGGAGTGACAGAACAATTCCTAAATTTTGGTGATCAAATTGAGCATGAACACTAGATTTTAGTTGTTGGAAATGGTTGGGTTAAACTCTAGAAGGCTGCAGGATGCTCTGTGAGCAATTTGGAAGGCTCTCCCAAAGAAATTGACAACACTCTCTCCTTGGCCATGAGAGGGAGGTTTAAATAGCCATGGCCATGGTGGACAGTGAAACACCAAAATATAGTCCAATTTTATGTATTCATTTTGTTCTTAAATTTGTTCATATTTCTTTTTAAGGAATGGTATTTCCATTTTTTGTTGTAGATATATTGATTTTAGTCAATTGGAGCAAAAATAAGAAAAGAGATGAAATTTGGAGACAAAATGGAGCATTTCAGCATCCTAGTGCCACATTTTCTAGAGAGTCAATGCAAGAGGAACCATTTTACAAAAAAGTAGTGCCAGAAGTGTCAGAATTGGTGCCAGAACGTCAGAATTGGCGCCAGAGGTGCCAAAATCCATAACAACGTGAACTTCAATGGGCTAGCGTCAGAGGCATTAGAGATGAAATAAGATGGAGTAAGGCAGTTAGAGATTATTTTTGAGGCATTTTTGATGGCTCCAATCCATTGAAACACCCCTTGGAGTGAGTCAATGTTTTTAGGCACTTTAGAAATGCTCTTGAATGAAGAGACTTATCTTTTCTTCTGAAGAGGTGTGCCATGCAGAAAAAAAAGGAGAGAATTTGAATTCACTTGAAATGAAGGCTGACCCTATTTAAAAAGGTAAGATTATAGATAAGAGAGGAGAGCGAGAGGTTCGAAGAGAAGAGGTTGGGGTAAGAGAGAAATCTTGGGTGAAGAGAAGATTTTCTTCCAAAATTGTATGGAAAGAGGGAAGGTGAGATATTTTTTTTTCATTACGTTTCTAAGAGAGAATTGAGTGTGATTATAAAGAGAGAAAGTGCCTAAAAGAAACTTCAAGGTATTTTCTTGCAAAGGAGTATTATACAAGTTGCATTCTTTCCTTTCTTTATTTTGTAAACTTATTTTTACATAAAAATATATGTTTCGTCGTATCCTTCTAATGAATTATGAGTAGCTCCTTCATCCCTCTCCTTATAATGAGATATGGTTTTATGAAGAATTAATTTAGTTTTATAAGGTTTTAAATGTCAAGAAATTATGATGATTCATATTATGATCTTCATTTACTTTTAGATCTGGCCAATTGAATCATTAAATTTTGTTGAGAAGCATAAGATTTGAAAGAGCTATACTTTCTGCAACAAGTTAAAAGTCAAAAATTGTGTTTGCTTTATGAGTAATCTTCTTTATCTCTCTCCCTAAAATGAGATATGGTTTTGTAAAGAATTAATTTAGGTATATAAGGTTTTAAATGTCAAGAAATTGTGTTTGCTTATTTTTATTTATTATTATGTTTGTGTATGAGTTGTTTAAGATTGGTAAGTTTTATACCTTACAATTTGAAGTTAGAAAGAACTACTAGGAAAATTTAAAAATAAAAAAATAAGTTAGATAATTTGAATAAAATGGCTATAAGCGTAATTAATTCTGGAATTGAAAATGAACATCATTAGAGACCTTTAAAATAATTTTCTAATACTAACATATGAATTTCATTTGAGAATACATAATTCTACCGTAGCTGCCAATTCATTTAAGCTTAATCCTTCTTTTATCCAAATGAAAATAAATAACCAGTTTGGGGGAACACCGACTGAAGAGACTATCGTACACCTTGCTAGTTTTCTATAATTTCTTGCTACATTTAAATATGATAAGAGTACTAAATGATGTCGTCAGACTTATAAATTTTTAGTTTTCATTAAGGGGTAAATATAAGATGTGGTTATACTCGTTAGCACTTGGATCTATCAAAAATTTGGAAGACTCATCACAAAATTTTTTTATCAAAATATTTCCCACCATAGAAAATTTCTAAGCTTAGAAATGATTTTACATCTTTTTGATATGTTAAAAGAGAATCAATTTATAAGGCTTGGGAAAGATTTAAAGTTCTATTTAGAAAGTGTCCACACCATGCATTACTAGATTTGTTAATAATTCAAAATTTATAAAATGGACTGGTTGTATCTTTAAATCTATAATTGATGCTGCTTTTAGTTGATCATTAATGTAATAACAATTTGATGAAACACATTCTCTAATTGAAGAGAAGGCTACTCATAATTTTCAATAGCCCTCTGAAAGGGTAACTTCAAATAAGGTAGCTAATATTCATGGTTCTGATGCAATGTTTATGTTGGCTACTCAATTTGCTGCAATATCAAAGTAGATAGATCAGTATGGAATGATACATTTTCAAATACCTCTTGTGCTTAGTAAAATTCATTAGGACAAATGATAGATTCTAAATCATTGTATCAGACTTTTAATGCAATAAGCAATTGATACAATAATCTTTATTCCGATTATTAAAATCCTAGTTGGATCAAAAACCTAAATTTTAGTTGGTGTAAAAATCAATCTAATGTTGTCAATCTGCAAGGGGGGAACAATGTTGCAAACCAAGAAACTCCAGTAATCAGGGAATTCTAATTATAAACCTTATTACCCTTCAAGTTTCAATAGCAATTCGTAGAGTAAGGAGAAGAAATTGTCAATGGAAGAATTAATATTGCAAATGTCAATTTGAAAGTCAAGGAGCTCCAATTAGAAACATGGAAAATCAATTGTGATGTATTGCTATTGCACAAAGAAATAGACCTCCAGTAACTTTGAAGTTAATCCTGAAGATCAGAACAAAGAGCATATTACGACTATTCAACTGAGAAGGTGAAATAAGTTGGAAAGAAAAGTTCAAAAAGAAATTGAAGTTGACGTCGAGAAAGAAGGGGCAGAAAATGAAAAATCTAGTAAAGATTTTAATTTTAAGTCAGAATATCCTATTAAACCAAAGAAAATTACTATATAATAACCACCACCTCTATTTCTTCAAAGATCGAAGCAGTATAAAAAAGATAATCAATTTACCAAATTTTTGGAAATATTAAAGAAATTGACAATAAATATTCTATTTGTTGAAGCCCTGGAACTAATGCTAAGCTATGTGAGGTTTATGAAGGATATACTTAATAAGAAAAGGAAGTTTACAGATAATGAGACTGTTGCATTTATTGAAGAGTGTAGCACAATAATTCATAAAAAACTTCCTAAAAAACTTAAAGATTCTAGTAGTTTTACTATTCCTTGTGTTATTGGCGAAAAACATTTTTGGAAAAGCTTTATCTGATATGTGAGCTAGTATTAATCTTATGTCTTCATTGATTTTCAGAAGGTTGAGTTTATTAGAAATTTTACCTACTACCATAACTCTTCAGTTAGCTGGTAGTTCGATTACCTATCTTGAAGGAGTTATAGAAGAGGTTTTGATAAATGTTGAGAAATTTATTTTTCTTGATGATTTTGTTGTGTTAGATATGGAGGAAGATAAAGGATCCCTATTATTTAAGGAAGTCCAGTTCTAGCCACTGGAAGAGCTTTGATAGATGTGTAGAAATGATAATTGACAATGAGATTTAGTGATTAAAGATTATAATTAATATTGCAAAGTCAATGAGATTTCTAACAAAAGAAAGAGAGGATGATTGCTTCTGAATGGAAATTAAGTATTCTTTATGAAATGAAAATTTCATAGGTACATTTGAAAAGAAAATTGAAGAAGAATATTTGGAGAATGAGAATGAGGATATAGTTTAAGGTGAATCTCTAGATGTGAGGAATGAAGAATCAAATTCTATTTAAGAACGTTTTAAATTGTTAGATCTGTGGATGATAATAAAAATTTCATTTTCTCAATTGTAAAACCACCTATACTAGAAATGAAAACACTTCCTACATATTTAAAATATGTTTTTTAGGAGATTTGTCCACATTACTTTTTATTTAATCCTCAAAATTAACTGAAGCACAATGAAGAAAGTTGTTGGAAATGTTAAGAGGAAATAAGAAAGCGTTTGGATGGACATTAGCTGAAATTAAAGGAATCAATCCTTCAATTTGTATGCATAGAATTTTATTAGAAGTACATCATAAACCATACATCATGAACTAGAAGCTGACCCTCAAAGGAGATTAAACCCAATGATGAAATAAGTTATTAAGAAAGATAATTTAAAATTGTTAAATGCGAGAATAATATATCAGGCTTCAGACCGTGATTGAGTGAGTCCAACTCGCTATGTTTCTAAGAAAGGGTGTATGATTGTTTTGACAAATGAGAATAATAATATAATACCAACAAAATAATTCACTAGTTGGCAAATCTACATTGATTATATAAAATTAAATTCAGCTACTAGGAAAGATCACTTTCCTTTAACCATTTTGGACCAGATGTTCGATAGGCTAGCCGTGCACAGATAAATTTATTTTTTAAATGTATATACTAGCTATCATTAAATACCAGTTACTACAAAAGTTCAAGAGAAAACATTATTTACTAGTCATTATGGTAATTTTTCTTTTTTACAAATGCCTTTTAATTTATGTAATGGACCTATGACATTTCAAAAATGTATGATGTCAGTTTCCAGTGATCTATTTGAAGAAAGGATAAAAGTCTTTATGGATGATTTTTATGTGTTCGGAACTTCATTTAAAATTTGCCTAAATCACTTTGAGAAATATCTAGAATGATATGAAAAGATGAATTGAGTATTAAATTGGAAAAAAATTCAATTTATGGTTGTAGGAGGAATTGTGCTTGGGCAGAAATTTTAGGAAAATGACATAAAAATAGATCAGACAAAAATTCAAGTTATAAATAACCTACCTCCACCTGCTACTGTAAGAAGAGTTAGAAGCTTTTTAGGACATGTTGGTTTTTACAGGTGATATATTAAAAAATTTTCAAAAATTACAAAGCCTTTATGCCAACTTTTGGAAAAAAAAAATTTGATTTTAATTAAGAGTGTCATGATACATTTGAGAGTTTGAAAGTAAGATTATACACTACTCCTTTAATTGTTTCGAGCCAATGTGTGATGCAAGTGATTATGTAATTTGAGCTGTTTTAGGGTAGATATATGACAAAATTATTAAATTTATATGCTATGCTACTAAAACTCTCAATGATACTCAAATTAATTATACCACTATTGAAAGAGAGTTATTAGCCATTATTTATGCTTTTGATAAATTTAGGTCATATTTAAATGGAGCTAATCGTGTTGTGCATACAAACCACTCTGCTATAAAATATTTGATGTGAAAGAAGGATGTAAAACCCAGAATAATTAGATGGGTACTTTTGATGCAAGAATTCAATTTTTTGGTACTATATAAGAAAAGAGCGAGGTTTTTGTGTGTAGTTTTTGTAAATATTTTTTAATATTGAAAAACATATGCACGACAGTGCTAATACTAAATATGCAATTCAAATCTAAGTAAAAATAACTATAGTAAAAATAATTTTATCTTTCAAAATCTTTAAACTACAAAACAATAATAACACATATATATGTATCTCTCAAGTAATAAAGGGCTCTAATGAAGTCCTAGAAATTGATCTCATAGGGAGTTGGAAATTCTTATGACTATAATGTAAAACACAATTCAAACTTCAAAACTTAAGTACGAAATTCAAATCTAAAGTAATTGAGTCTATGCTAAATAAAATGCAATTAAAAGAACTAAGTTAATTAAACTATTTGCTAATCCTCAAAAGTAAACTTATGAAAACTAAACAATGTTTTTGTGACAAAGAGTTCAAATTTATGAAAATGTCATTCCCCTTTACATTCAGTATATCAGTTGTGAATAAATTAAAATCCTTTAAAAATTTACATAAAATTTTATTGTGCAAAATGGAAGGAATCTTATTATTTACCCTCTTTCAAGTGCATAATGAACATTGATTAATACAAAGTTTGGTCCATAATTTAGTGGTTAGGTTGGGAGGATATCGGCTCCCACTCTAGATATCCTACTACTCCTTTGCCTGAGGACGAACTATCTAGCATTAGTTTCTAATCAACTGGACCAAATTGTGGATTTTAATTTGTCACCTTAAAATCTCCAATATCTACATCCAACAAAGTGTCTTTCCCCATTTATTTACACTCAATCCCATGGATAACATCCTCACCCCTTAAAATGATTGGCACTCTCACCATGTTATTGAAGTCATAGCCTTTTTGGATCATATCTTTCTCAACACAATTTTACATTTCAATTTGCAAGATAAAAAAGTTAATGAAGAATAAGGTTTAAGTCAACACCGAATTTTTACATTTAAAACAGTATAAAACCAAATCAATTCTTCGCAAAACTATATCCAAGAGTAGGGAGAAGGATAAATAATACTGAGAATTCATCAAAAGGGTACGACAAAACGTGGATTTAATATAAGAAAAAGTTTACAAAATAGAGAAATAAAAGACACAACTTATCTCACAATCCTCCCAAAGCAAATTCCTAGAAGTTCCCTTTAAGTATTTTCCCTCTTTAGAAGCACTCTCAATTATTTCTTGGAAATGTAATCAAGAAGAAATCTTTCCATTTCTTTCTCCTATTACAATCCTTGAAGAAAATCTCCAAGTCCTTCACTTTCTCTCTCTAACTCTACCTCTCTCTCTCACTCACTACAAACCTTACATGCCACCTCCTCTTCAGCCCATTTCAAGCTCTAGACTTCCCTCTCTTTTTTTAGAGGCTACCTCAATCGAAAAATAATTCAAAATTCCACCCAAAGTTCTTTCAAAAAGTCAAATCTTTTAAATTCCAAAATACATGCCTATTGTTCCAAGAGACATATCCCTTCGTCAAACACCTTCCAAAGTATCTAGATGCATTGAATCATTCCATGGGGCATTTGGAACATCTGGAACCTCAAATTTTGAGTTAAATTTCTCTCAAACCACCTTAATTCATAATAAGTCATCTCTGGCACCTCAGGCACTTTTTCTGATACCTCGGGCGCCAATTTGCTTAACTTCGCGCTATTTTGGGTTCTAGAGCTTCAGACGCCAATTATGAAGCTTTAGGTGCCTCCTCTATATAAAATGGCTCTTTAGCCACTAAATCTTGCTCTTCAGGTGCTCGCCCACCATAAAATGGTGCTTTAGAAGGCAAATCTGGTGCTTCAATGACCAAATCTAGCATTTCAGGCGCCAGATTCACGAAATTCGCTAATTTGGCTCCAAATTTGTCCATTTTGCTACTTTTGCTCCAAATGCCTAAAATTGATATACTTCACATAAATACATGAAAAATACCCTTTTTTAAAGTTTAATTTTACCAAAAATAAGGATGAAATGTATAATTAAAATAAATATTTTTGTGTATCAAAATCCCTCAAACATAAACGTTACTAGTCCTCAAGTGACACTTTTATTACATTAAAATATGTCTTAGGATGGAGATCAATTTATAAAATTCTATACAATAGTTTAATTAATAAAATAATAAAATTTAAGAAAGGCTTTTAATAACTTAGATTAAAATTATATGTCTAAGAATACTTAGTAATCAAATCTAAGATTTCTGAATCTCCATTCATTTCAAGAAGAATTGTAATTCAACATATCAAGTGTATTTAGAATATCATGAAAAATTTACTAGTAAAATTGCTAATACTCAAGTACAAGTTTAGAAAATGTATTAAAACCTTTTCATCAAGTTGATTTAAGTGAAGCCAATTTTTTATTATGCATCTCCTCAAGCTTCTTTTCACATTCTTTTTTCTCTTTTTTTTTTTTAGAACCTTTTCAATCATTTCTTTTCTTTCTCTTTATTTTTTTTATGTTCTTTCAATCCTTTTTATTTTCTTTTTCTTTTTCAAATGAGTATTACTATATCTTGATAGTCTTTAAAAGTTTTGAACTTCGCAATCCTCTTCTTAAAGTTAAAACTTGTTTACCTTTGTTCACATTTTAAATTAATATTAGCTTTGATTATTTTTCAGATAGTCTCATTTTTTTTTCTTCTTATAGGAAATCCTAAAATTCATAATACTTCAAAAATACAACTTCCTTTAATTTAAATAGAAAAACATAGTCTTATCTTTTCATATAAAATATATTTAACTTTAGAATTGCCCTTCATTATTTAGAACTTTTGCCAAAATTTACCATAATATTTAAAAACATAAATATAGTCATTTAAATTTAAACTCAAATATCTAAGGTCATGCTAAATTAATTTTAAAAATATAATTAATTGAGGACAAATAAAAGTTAGTTTGCTTCTTTTTTAAAAGAAAATTTTATTTCCCCCAAACATAAATTTTTATGTAATTAAAATGTTCAGTACAAAAACTTTTACAAGTGAAGTAAAATAGTAATTGCTTAGAAAAAAAACTGACTTGTAGAGGATTTATGAATATAAAATTGACTCTTGTATAATGCAGGTACTAACTTAAAATTACAGGTTTTAAAGCATTAACTTAAACAAAATATATTTTAAAGGATTTTATATGAAATAAAAACATAAAAAAAAATTGAAAATATGAAATATGCAGAAAAAGTAAAAATATACAATTTCTATTACAGTCCACAGTACAGCATTAAAATAAAAGTTCCTACTACAACAGTCTTAATGAAAACAAACAACCGAACAATCAAAATAACAACAATTAAACAAACTGAACTCCTAAAATATTAATCTTCATCCTCTTCCCAATCATCTTCTTATTCTTCTACTTATTCATCATCATGATCTAGCGTACAAGGAGTAAAACTGGGTCAAGTTGGACATTCCACACTGTAATCACCCCTTAGATATCTAGTCAGAATCTCCTGATATGTTATATCTTGCCAAACTCTCCTCTACTTATTTTCATCATTATATGAATTTCTTGCTTCAATTCTTCCAATCTTATTTTTCGTACTCACAATATCTATTTATCGTATCATAAGCTGCTCCATGATGTTTTCAAGTGAAATAGAGAGAGAAGTAGATGGCATTGTAGCATAAGTTGAGGGTCTATCTCTACCTACACTTTAGAGTTAAGTAAATTATTCAAATCTTTGGATTATATGCCTCCAAATTTGTTCTAGGGCTACAACTTTTAATCTTTTCTTTGAAACTCTACTTCTGATTGTTCACAAATAGTGAAAATAAGGGCAGTGTATCTCAATCCACTAGCTGTAGCACTCCTCGTTATACTTCGAGAATTATTTACCATAAAAGCACCAACATGAACTGCCTTTATTTGCTGAATGCAAAAGTTTAGCACAACTCTTTCCTTTGTTAGTTGGCTCCGATGATTTTTTTAAAGCAATTCAGCATAAATGAAATTATGTCATACCTTTCATTGAAAATTCATCATGAAAGTGGAGAAAATATCTTTCTTGTTGTTCTTAATTTTCCATTCTATTTCAATCAGTCAGAAAGACAATTACTTTATTCAGTGATAAGTCAGTCATCACAAATGCATCATATTTGCAATGGACTACATTCCTCAATCCATAAAATGCATTGATATTTTCTCTAGAAAACTAAACTTGCTTAACTCTCACGAAGATGTGATCATCAAAAGTAAATCGCAAGTTGAAATTTAACTCACAGATCATTGGAACTATTGCTACTGCAGTGAAGTAGCAGAATCTCTCACAATTTTTAGCGATGATCAACCTCTCGATCTTGCCTTCAGGGTTAGTAAATGCTCATTCCTGGATCAGTTTTCTACAGACCATTTGAGTATTATAACTATGTTGGGCCTTATAGTTGACGAATCTTCTTACATAAAAATCATTCGTAGGCCTTCTTTTCACATGTGGAGCCATTAGAATTTATATGGAAATCCAAATAAAATCTAAATAAATCAAAAAATAAAAAATCTAACTCCACAAGTTAGTTTATCTAGTAATAAACTTTTCACCATGGGTTTTTAATTAGATTTTTAAACAAAATCCTAAATTTTAAAATTTTCATAATGTTGGATAAATCCATGGTGAAAATATAAAGTTCCTAAGTTAAAGTGAAGCTCTTACCAAAATAAGATGATATTCCCTTGAAATCTTCTTAATTCCCTACAACGTCAAGCCATAAGTCGCAGTTAAAAACTGCAAAATCAAGCAGTAAAATTAGAGTTTTACTGAGCGACTTTATGTTTTTTAACCCATTTAGGCTTTTTCTGGAAATTGGCGTCTTGGGCACCAATGCCAAATTTTTCGAGATTTCATTTTTTTGTTGGAAATATGTTGTGTAACTCTTTAATTGAAGCTCTAAATAATTCAAACAAACACTTATTAATTAAATAATTTTCTAACACAAAAACTTTAACAAACAACGCATAATGCACTTTTATATATAAAATCCGCATTATTACAAACAAAGAGTTTTCAAGCCAAAAAAATCTAATTCAATGTCTAAAGCAAACCAAACATCCTAACACTGAAATATAAGTATCAAAATACTAAAAAAAACAAACAAAAATAAAGTCCAACATTGAAAGTAAATGCAATTCAACGTAACACCAAAACATAATTAAGCAATACTAAATACGCATTTCGTGCATAAAGTATGTTCAAACTTCTTCTTCACTCTCGTCCTCTTGGATGTCTCCCATTGATTGACAATGCACGTACAAGTTGTAGAAAGATTGATAAGGAAATTAATCCATCAATGTTTCCTCAATCCAAGCATGTTTCTTGAACATACACACCAAAACATCTTCAATACATCTAGTATGTTCAAAATGTTCTTTCATCCTCCAATCCAAGTGATCCAGCATTTCAGAAATATTCTCAATTGCATACATAAAGTTTTGTACCACTTTCTCTATCTTATTGATCCTCTTTGAAAGTGCATTCAAACTAAAGTAAGGCTAAAAAGGTGACAAATTATAGAATGATTGATTGATCAGTATATTCATATCATTCTTATCCCTTATTCCTATGCAATTGCAATAAACTTCTAGGTCCATAGGCTTCCAAGGAAGAACCACTTTTTCCCAACTTTCATAAGGTACTTGTGATTGATTGAACTGTAGGAAAATAGTAGATTGTTGTCTCAGTCAAGTAGTAGTTCCATTGACAATCAAACCCAAAACCAATTTCACAATTATTGCACCCACATCAACTGGTTTCCCAGTTCGAATGCGGTAATTCAAAATAGTACTCTCCTGTGTCACTTTAATAATTTTCATAGTAGCGAATAATTTTGATGTATTAAAGAAATGCCACACTATAGAGGTAGGATTCAACAATGATGAAGAAAAACTTACAATTCATTATCTTTAATCTCTCAATTTGCATCTTCGTGAGTGAGAAATTGATAGAGTCCGTTTTCTCTTGTAGGGGTAAGATTTGCATAATGATGAATAGGGACACTTTCAATCATACACATATCGTTTATTCTCGAAGGAGTTAATTGTAAACATCTACCTCACACCTAGAAACTTCCTTGGTTTTTTCCATGAAGATTTTCATAAAACACTTCTACCATAGAGAAAACTACAGTGACAGTGGTATAACATGCACACCCCAACGTCTCTGTAAAATAATACCTTCCCCTCATTAATTTGGTGTGTTGAATCCTTGATTCACAAATCCCCTTTCCATGATTAACCTGTTCTTCATAAGAACTTGATCATATAACTTTTGCACATCAAAACTGACGAACTTCCTTTGGTTGAAAATTCAATATCAGGTGATATCTATAGAGTGGGAAGTCATTAGATTTGTAAAATCGTGACTCATCCCTTGTTTTCCCCTCTAAAATATGTGTAAGAATTGGTTGTTGGGATTTATAAGGAGGAGAACCCACCAAAAATGACCTTTTAAAATGCTGTAAGTCATTTTAGTGCTGCGACGCCACATGGGTCAATTCTGGCACATCAGGTGCCAGCTCTATAGAAAGTGATTCCTTAATTAACCTCAAATATAAAGTATTTTTAGACACATTTTTATATCTATTTTTGAGATATTACTCTTTAATGAAAGATATTTTTATGTTTTTCTTGTGATACAGGTAAAAAATAAAAAAAATGCTTAAAGGAGTGAAAAAGGATCAAATTTGGAGCAAAAAGGTGAAAATTGTGCAAAAGAGTTATGGCGCCTAAGAGCGAGATTTGACGCTTAAGCGCCGGTTAAATAGAGAAGGTCGCGCCTAAGCAACGAGACCCCACGCCCAAACGCCAGTGGCAGTTACTTGACGAGTAAAATTGGTTTTAATAAATTTTGAAGAGGTTTGTTAGGCACTCATTGGCTTAATAGGTGGTTGTAAACACCATGGATGAAAATTATCATGAAAGGATGTGTCTCTTGGAAAAATACATTAAATCAAGACACATTTTGAAGAGATACCAAGGCATCTCTTGGAAAGCTATAAAAGAAAGATGAGAGGACTTAGAAAAGAGTCTTGAAATTATTGGTAAGTTTTGAAAGTTCTTCTCTAGGGAGTTATTTCGAAGAGATTTTCAGGAACCACTTTTTGTTTACTTTATCCTTTTTGTTATGTTGTTTTGAGTGATTGTAAAAGGGAAGAGATTCAAAGGAACTTCAAGAGTTTGGTGGGGGACTTGAGATAAGTTTTTATCTTTTGTTTTAGACTACTTTTGGTTTTAATCGAGACATATTGTTTGTTTGACAATGATTTCTTCTCTTAAACTAAAATGTGGCTTTGTTTTCTCCGTTAATTCTGAGTATTTTTCTTTATCTTTCTTCTTAAAATGATAAGTGATTAAGTTTTGGATAGAAGTTGTGGAGAGTAGTGATCATTAATGTTAGAAAAAGTTGTGATGATTTAAATCCATGCACTTCATTTACTTCTTGATTTGGTCAATCTAGAGGTTAAAATTTGTTGTGAGAACATGTAAGAATCAGGCTAGTATTGCCTCAGTCAACAATTGGAAAGAATCACATGAGGTTGTATGAATGAGAATGTAGTTCATATGATTGAGTGCAATCAAATAAGCTAATATTCATTGATGGGTACAGAGTTAGAGCACTTTAAAGTGCAGGTTAAATCCCCCAACTTGGTTTATTGTTTTAGGTTCTGATACGAGAATGTTAGCCCCCAGGTGGAGGGAATAAAGGGAACTCTAGAGTTAGAGCTAGTATCTTCCCTGCCTAGCCGGTCTTCAAAACTATTCAAATTTTAAATTAGCCAATGTTCTTTAAAGCATCTCTATTAAGGGTAAAGAATATTATTGCTCCTATTTGGCACAAAAAAATTTGCATACTTCCACAATAGAATTCCTATACTTATTACTGATTCATGATAAGAAGAAGAAGTTTTCATATTAAGTACTTTTCTTCACAAAAACTTTAGTTATCTTTTTAAGTTGTTACTGTTTCATTAAAATATCAAAAATACCAAAAATATTTAAATTTAAATTCCTAAAAAAATCATTTTTAGTTTAAGTAAATATATTTTTACATATAGAAAAACTTTCTAAAATGTGCATATTGCATCATCTTCCATGTGGGTTTGATATTTAGGTTATAATAAAAAAGTCCTGTATTACTTGATAACGATATGTATACTTGTGTAGTAGCCCAATATAAATATATATATATATATATATATATATATATATATATATATATATATATATA
>JXCR01143097.1:58158-75700 GCA_002079205.1 Phalaenopsis hybrid cultivar | reverse complement strand
TGGTATTTACAAATATGGCACTTGGGGTAAACATATATATGTGCATATCTTTTTAGATATATGGATGTGGATATATGCAGAATTTAACTTCTTGTATGCTCGTCACCTAAACAAATGTACATATGAGTGCAAATTTTGTTTGATTCTTTATGCATTTACAAACATACCATGAAATTCTTATATATTTACATATTTAACACCCAAACTTCAATTCTTACACACATGCCATTCAAGGCCATTTAGATATCTCTTTATATAAATTGTTGCTCGAGCACTTTGGGAGATAATTTTAACTAATGGACTACAGTATTTATTGGAAGAAAATAAGAGCTTGAAATTTCTTTTGGGTTCTTGATCCATGGGGATTTGGAAGTGTGAGCTTTTCATATACATAAATACATACATACATATATATATATATATATATATATATATATATATATACATATATATATATATTAAAATGTTAAATTTTTATTTCTCTTCAAGATAAAGTTTTTTGTTTTGTTGCAAAATAAGGAAATATAAGTGAAAAATACCATCAGAACTATTGTTATACTATGCATAAGCATTAAGTCAGGATCAAGTTTTTGGCATCATTGCCGGAGAAGAAAATTAAGAATTTTTTTATTTTTAGAAAGTCTTATTTAAACTTTAACTATTATAACTTGTTTTGTATGTTTTATTTTATTTTATGTTAGTGTATGTGTAGTTCAGGTTCTGAAGGACTAGTGCACTGCGATTGTGAAGTAAAAATAACTATTTGAAAAATCTGAAAAATTAAGAAAATAAAAAATCTCAAAAATTCTAAAAAAATTACAAAAAGGACAAACAAAAGTAATCAAATTGCTGAAATTCATCATGAGTTTAGACCTTTAGGATTATGTCAACCCTACTGTAGATGAACTTCATTGTAGTATTCAAAAACCTATTGTAGTGGCTGATTCATTTGAGCTTAAACCTATTATTATTAAAATGGTATCAAATAATCAGTTTTGGGGATCACCAGCTGAAGGTCCAAATTTACATCTTATCAATTTTCTAGAATTGTGTGATATATTTAAATACAACGCTGATTTAGATGATGGTATAAGAATTAGGTTATTTCCTTTCTCACTGAGGGATAAAGCTAAGATGTTGTTGAATTTTTTAACACCTTGATCTATCAAAACTTGAGGTGATTTAGAACAAAAATTTCTTGCTAAGTATTTTCCACCATCAAAAACTACAAAGCTTAAAAATAATATTACATCTTTTAATCTGTCTGAATGGGAATCTATTTATGAAGCATAGGAATGATTTAAAGAACTCTTAAGAAAGAGTCCACACCATGCTATACCAAATTGGTTAATAAATTAAACTTTTTATATGGTTCTCTTAGATCTATTATCGATGCCGCTGCTGGTGGTTCATTGATGTCAAAACCATTTCACGACGCTTATGCTTTAATTGAAGAGATGACTACCAATAATTTTCAATGGCCTTCTAAGAGGGTGAATCCAAAGAAACTAGCCAATATTCATAAAATTGATTCATTTACTATATTAGCAAGTTAAGTTGCTGCAATTTCAAGGAAGTTACACCAACTTGAACTGAATTTTTCTCAACCAATTTTCATGATTGAAGAGAATTGATTAGGCCAAAGAGTAGATTCTGAAACATCTTTAGAGACTTTGAATGTCATAAAAAATAAGCAGAATAACTCATATTCCAATTATTATAACCGAGGTTAGAAGAACCATCCCAACTTTAACTTGAATAACAATTTGGGTGGTAATAATTAGCAATGGGGGAACATCTAAGTAAACCCATTGAGAAACTGGAATAACCAAGTGAATAATAATTATAAATCTACTTATCCTCCAGGAATCAATAGTAATAAACAATTTAAGGATAAGAAGTTGTCTGCAGAAGAAGTAATGTTACAAATGGGTAATCAGTTACAAAGTCAAGGAGCTACAATTAGAAATATTGAGAATCAACTTGGGCAAATTGCAAGTTCAATAAGTAATAGATCCCAAGGAACACTTCCTAGTAATACTGAATCTTATCCAAAAGACCAGAATAAAGATCAAGTTAAAGTCGTACAACTTAGAAGTGGAAGAGAGTTGGAAGGTAGGGTTCAAAAAGAGATTGAAGTAGAGAGAAAAGAAATTGAAGAATCAAAAGAGGACATTCTGAAAGATTCTGAAAGACCTATTTCTCTGCCGAAAATTGATTTAGAAAACCAACCACCTCCATTTCCTCAAAGACTTCGACCTATTTCTCCACTAAAAATTGATTTAGAAAAACCACCACCTCCATTTCCTCAGAGAATTTGTCAACAAGAAGTTGGATAAGCAATTTTCAAAATTTTTGGAAATATTTAAGAAGCTTACAATCAATATTCCATTTTCTGAAGCATTAGAACAAATGTCAAGCTATGTAAAATTTATGAAGGATATTCTCAACAGAAAAAGGAAGTTTGGAGACAATGAGACTCTTGCACTTAGTGAGGAGTGTTGTGCTATAATTTTGAAGAAACTTCTTAAAAAGCTTAAAGATCCTGGTAGCTTTACAATTCCATGTGCAATAGGAGATAGATTTTATGGGAAAACATTATGTGATTTAGGTGCAAGCATTAACCTTATGCCATTATCAATATTTAAAATATTGGGATTGGGAGAGATAATCCCTACTAATGTAACTTTGTAGTTAGTAGATCGTTCAATAACCTATCCTAAAGGAGTTATAGAAGTTGTCCTTGTGAAAAGTGGATCAATTTATCTTTCATGTTGATTTCATTATGCTAGATATGGCGGAAGATAAAGAGACGCCTATCAATTTAGGGAGACCTTTCCTAGCCACAGGAAGAGAAATGATAGATGTGTAGATAGGGGAATTAATAATGCACGTCAATGATCAAATTATTACTTTTAACATTTTAAAATCAATGAAATACTCTTCAAAAGGTAAAGATGATGAATGCTATAGAATGAATGTTATAAGATATCTGATCGAATGCCATTTCAAGACTACTTATGAAGAAAAATATGAAGAAAAAGATTTGGAACATGAGCAAGAAGAATAATTAGATCAATGTGTAAACCTTTTTATGGAATATTCAAGTTATCTTCAAGAAAGTTTTGAAATTTTGGACACGAAAGACAAAGATAAATCATTTTGTCCATTTATTGAAAAACCTCTAGAACATGAGTTGAAATTACTTTTTGAACATTTAAAATATGCTTTTTTAGGAGATTCGTCTACTTTACCTGTTATAATTTCCTCAAAGTTAATAAAGGAAGAAGAAGAAAAGCTGACAAAAATTTTGAATAATTTTCAGAAAGCCTTTGGATGGACAATTGCTGATATTAAACGAATCAATACTTCAACTTGTATGCATAGAATTAATCTGGAAGAAAAATGTACACCCAAGATTGACACACAAAGGTGATTAAATCATATTATGAAAGAGGCTGTTAAGAAAGAAATTTAAAAGTATTTAGATGTTAGAATTATCTACCCTATTTCATATTGTGCATGGGTTAGTCCAATTGACTATGTTCATAAGAAAGGATGAGTAACTGTAACTGTGAATGAGCATAATGAGTTAATACCTACTATACAAGTTACAGGATGGTGAATATGCATTGATTATAGTGAATTAAATCTTTCCACTAAGAAAGATCATTTTCCATTACCCTTTCTAGATCAAATACTGGATAGACTAGGAGAGCATAAATATTTTTATTTTTTGGATGGATATACCAGTTATAACAATATTTAAATATATCCTGAGGATCGAAAAAAAACAACTGTTACCAGTCCTTAGGTTACCTTTGCTTTTAGAAGAAGACCTTTGATTTAAGTAATGCCCCTGCTACATTTCAAAGATGTATGATGATAATTTTTTTTTTTATTTAATTGAAAAAGGGATTGATGTCTTTGGATGACTTTTTAGTGTATGGAACTTCATTTGACTCATATTAAGAGCATTTATCTATAGTTCTTAAGCACTGTGAAGAAACAAATTTACTCCTTAATTAGGAAAAATATCAATTTATGATAGGAGGAGGAATTGTTTTAGGTCATCAATTATCAGAAAATGGTATGGAAGTAGATCCTGCTAGAATTCAATTGATTGCTAATTTACCTTATCCATCAAATGTAAGGGAAATTAGGAGTTTTAAGGACATACTAGATTCTACAGGCGATATATTAGTGACTTTTCTAAGATTGCTAAGCCTTTATGCCATTTACTGAAGAAAGATGTAATTTTCAATGTTGATGAGGAATGCATAAAAGCTTTTAAATTATTAAAAAAAATTAATCACTGCACAAATTATAGTTTCACCAAATTGGGAAAAACCTTTTGAGCTTATGTGTGATGCAAGTGGTTATGCTATTGGAGTTGTTTTATGACAAAGATTTGATAAAATTATCAAATTTATTTATTATGCTAGTAAAACTCTTAAAGAAACTCAAATTAATTATACAACAACAGAAAAAGAGTTATTAGCAATAGTATATGCCTTTGATAAATTCAGATCATATTTGATTGGAACTCATTCTATAGTGCATACAGATCAATTGAGAACGGAACTGAAAATCAAATTGCTGATCATTTGTCTAGGTTTGAATTAGAAAAACAACTCTGTTTTAAAAAAGAAATTAATGAACATTTTCCAAATGAAAAATTGTTCACTGTAAATGAGTGGCGTGTTCCGTAGTATGCCGACATTATGAACTATATTGTTTGTGATATTAAACCCTATGGAATGACAAACCAATAAATGAGGAAATTTATTTCTAAAGGTAAGACTTATTTTTGGGATGACCCATGCTTTGGTTTTACTACTCTCTTAGTAGTTTTGGTTTTCATGTAGGGTGACATCGTTGATTAACATGTAAACTCGAGGCAAGAAGTACAAAAAGGTAAACACAATAATTAAAAAGCGTACCTATCGATTCTTCTCGTTCCTCCACCTAAAAGGTAGTACTTGCAAGGCATGTATATAATTTTGCAGGGAATTTAATTTGCAGGAGTAGATGAAGGTTTAGCTACCAAACCCCAAGTTATAACTTTATTAAATATCAAAAGATCCTAGTGGATGGTTTTAGAGCAAAAATATGGAAAGTCTGAATTGCCTATCATAAAGTCCAATAGATTTCAAGATGCTCGATGCATGAACCTGGACCATTTTGAAGATCTCTTAAAAGATTCCGAGTTCATTTTGAACTTTTCATATTGTTCCATTATTCATCCGAGATCACAGTGTGACTGCCCCATTGCTCAGTGAAACTTGACAATTTTATTATCCCAAGGATAGGATACCCAATTAACCAATTGATGTTTAATTTTAAATTTATATGAGTGGGTGCGCCTAAGGCGAGTTCAAGTCATTTACGATTGTGGTGCTTGCAATTAAGATCAGGCTTATTTTGTTTAAATATGTTAGTTTTCAATCATGTTATCTACTAAATCAGATCAATTGAGTGTAGATATCAAACCTATGTTACTACTAAGCCCTTAACAATCATGTAGGTTGAATGATAATTATCAAACTTTTGATCTAAGTGATATGTATTCTAATTTAATGATCACATCATCCCAAACTTTGGGCTTAAGAAAGTAAACTATCTTCATCTAGCATAAGCCCATCACTTAAGAATCATTTAATCTTAATTGGCTTCCAAGTCATGAAGATTAGGAGAATTCTGATTTTCCTGATGTTGTGCGAAAGTGGTGAGTGAGTTTCTATCTTTTAATCCCATTTTATTTCAATCATCCAAACATGTTCATTAAGATTAAAATTTCCCATTTTCTCTTGGCTAATCCTAAATTTTGATTAAGAACCAAAATCTAAAATTACTATTTTTCCCTTGGGGTACTTTACCACATAACTCATTAAACACAATTCAAATGACTTGAGCATTCAAAGTGGCATATCCATAAGTTAATTAAAACATTAGAGGAGAATAATTTGGTTTTTTTTATGTTTCTATTTATTTAATTTAATTTAAATAATTATTTAAATTCAATAAATAGGGTTTTCAGAATTGATTTATCTAACTATCCAAAATAAAGTTTTTCGTTTATGAGAAAATTATTGGAGGTTTCTTTAGGTCAGAGAAACACTTAGGCAATAATTCATGATTTTCTGATTTAATTTATTATTATTATTATTTAATTTTGGATCAATTTGAATGATTTAATGAAATAGGAAATAATTTTTTAATTACCAAAATTATTTTTATCTTTTATTAGACTTCTCTGAGTTTAGTAAACTCAGTGAATCAACTTTTCTATTTTCATGATTTTATCTTATTTATTATAATTATTTTAATGAGAAAAAAAGGAGAATTCACTTTTAAGCTTTTAAAAGTTATTTTTAACCTAGAAAAATTAGGAAAAATATCCTAACAAATTGTAAGTGATATGGGAAAACTTGCACACATTTTGAACTATTTTTTGTATTTTCAAAATTTTGATTATTTTAATTATTTTTAATTTAAAATACACTTTAAAAATTATATATTTTCACAAAAATAGATTTTATTTTTATCAAATGCCCTTAATCACAAGGAAATTACAAAACTACTTTTCATGATTTTTCTAAGCTTATTTAATTTATTATAATTACTTTGTAGGAAAATATAAAGTTTCTTTAAAGATCATATTTAGTGCTTAATTTAAGCTAAATAATTTTTTGAATATTTAAAGTAAATATGATTTTCCACAATGTGAAATTGATTTTGCCAAG
Organism: Phalaenopsis hybrid cultivar; assembly: GCA_002079205.1. Taxonomy (NCBI): domain Eukaryota; kingdom Viridiplantae; phylum Streptophyta; class Magnoliopsida; order Asparagales; family Orchidaceae; genus Phalaenopsis; species Phalaenopsis hybrid cultivar. The sequence continues at coordinate 68,954 of JXCR01143097.1, read as the reverse complement.
TTTTGATAAGTATAAAATTTACATAAATTAACACAAGATGTATACATTTGATTAAATGTACAAAATAATTCAAAATATCATAATATTTTTTTCTAAACTTCTCTGATTGTAGAAAACCTACTAAAATTATCCTCATTCTTTTTCAAATGATATTTTGATTTATTAAAGCCAAAATGGACACCCTAGCTTAAATATTAGGGCTATAAGCGAAGAGATGCCATTTGACCTTAGAAAAATCAAAGAACATCCCCTCTGTGATAAGGAATAAACCTTAGAAATTTCAAGTCATGGTGAGCCATATTTAGTTGTAGAGGGTATTTAATTAGATAAAAATCATGTACTCGACAAATAATTTTTATTTTTGGTCCACATTATTCTCCTTTGTTCACTAAGCAAGTGCGTATTTTTTTATTTTTATGATCTTTATATGCAAAGATATGATTTTTTAAAGATCTGAAAATTAATTTAATTAATAAACCCATATTTATCTACTTGTCCACGTGATAAGATGGTTAAACCTCAAGTTCGGGTTATGGTCGAACCTCATATCCTGGTCTGAGAGGGTTGGCCTTAATTAGATGGTTATGATAGCTTTGGTTGAGTTGAACGAACCTCTAAGTGAAGTTTTGTGCCTTGATGAATTATATAGGTATGATTCCGACCAAGGTGAACTTCAGGAGTTGGTCTAGTGTTATCCCAAGGCTATTTTAGAGGAGGCTTTGATGGCAAATCGACTCCTCTTTTTCTAGGGATGGTGTGTACAAAGATAATTTGAGTTTGATGGACAGTGGAGAGATGTCCTGATCTGAGCTGAAAGTTTGAGTTCAAAATTGGGCTCTCACATTGGGAATCAAAGGGGGAAAATGGTTAGCTTAAGCTGAGGAATGCTTGGAGAGTCTCTAGTTAGATTTTGGCAGAGTTTCCCTAAGTATTTGGAACACCTCTCCCTTGGCCATGGAGAAGATGGCTTAAATAGAAGGGCTTAGGGTGGAACTCATGGCAAGTTGATTGGTGCAAAGAGTTTCTTTGGTGGAGGGATGAGGAGCTCTAAAGAGCAGTTGAGGTGAGCTGGCCTTTAACGTTGAAAATAGGTTTAACTTAGGGGTGGTGGCTCACAGATTTGGAAATTTTCAGCGAGTAGGCTGGCTGATTAGAGTAGGGGAGGTGGTCAGGTGAGCTAGGGAGAGGGTTAATTATCACTAACCCTTAATTCTTTGTCATGATTGAGAAGATTTCTTGTTTAAGGCCCAAAAATGGGATGAAATGCCTAAATTTAGGGACCCATTGGCCATAGCTAACTTGAGTTGATTTATGATAGTTCAACCTGGTCTAGAGGAGGACCTTAGTAGTTGTGGGTTGAGCTAGCAATGCTATTGAGCTCAATAGATTTTGCAATTTTGTGTGGGTAATTTTCATGAAGAGTTTAGAAAAAAATTGTAGTGATTTTGAATTGGTTTGGAGGTTCAATTTGAACGATTTACGGCATTTGGTCATTTTGGCGGTGTTAGGTTAGACTTTGGTTTATGTTAGGATAAGTTTGAGTTAGGTCCAAATTTATGGTTCCAAATGGTTTAGAGGAATTTCATAAATATTTTTCAACATAAATTGGGTCTCAAGTTTTGGGTTAGGGCATTCAAATTGGTGGAATTTTGAGACAAAGCTAATTGGGGCAAATTTGGGTATTTTGAATGTGGGTTGAAGTTATGTAAAATTGAGGCTTGATCAAGGCCAATTAAAGGTCCAATTTGATATGTAGGATTGTTAGAAAGGATTTAGGATGCAAATTGTTGCAATTTAGTGGATCATATGGTTTAATTAGGTGAGATTAAGTCATAGGGTCAAAATTGGGGGTTTAATTTTGATTAAAATTGAGCTCAAAGTATGGGTCAATAAGACATAGATTTGGTTTTAATTGATCATATGAAAGATGAATTTGAGTTTAAAATTGAAATTGGGGTGTATTGGGGCCAAATTGATGGGTATGTCAAGTGAATTTGGAGAAATTGGGCCTTTAAAAGCAATTTGGGGTTGTTTGGTCAAAGTGGTCAAATTATGTTAAATTAAAGGGTCCAAATTGGTTTTGGGGACATTTGAAATGATTTTGAGGGTTTTGGAAAAGTTTGGACTACCAAGAGTATTTTTGTAATTTTGGCAACTTTGAGGGTATTTTGGTAATCTTGGAATTTTTGAGATGTTTTGGGTAAATTGGGTAGTTTCAAATAGTTTGAAATGATTTTTGAATAATTTTGGGTATTTTGGATGAATTTGAGATTTTTGGTCAAAGTTATGGTTTCAAGGGCATTTATGTAATTTTGGTGCATTTGGGACAAAAGAGCAAGTTGAATATTTTGGCAGAATTGGGGTGCTAACCACCTTATATGAGTTATGGACCAATGAAATCCCCATTTGGGTTCTCTATGAACCGGTCTTAGCTAAACTCAGCCTAGGGCCAGTGGGTCTAGGGGACCATCTACATGAGTTTCCCAAAAGATAAATAGATCAAAGTCAACAAATCTGGGTTTTATGGTTGTGAGTGAAAGTGGGTGCAAGTGAGTGAACTAGATCTAGAACAACACCTAGGGTCAACCTTAAGGCCAAGGAGACCTATCGATACTCACCTTGAGCTTCCTCTATAGTGGCCCCCCTTACTAAGTTCAAGAGGTTAAGAACAGTATATGGAACTTCAAGTTGGACATAGAAGAGTTTAGAGTTTCTAAAGATGAGGGTTCTATTTATAGTTTTCTAGGAATAATCAACAAGAAATATGTATGGCTAGAACATAGGCTACTAATAAGGGAAAACTAAACCTCAACTAAAAAAGAGGTCAACAAATGGACCCCAATAGGTGTGGTGTGCTGGGCAAACACACCGTGCGTATTAGTGTTGACAAAGGAAATCAACAAGACCAACCCAGACTTCTCAGTCAGTAGAACTTGAACAAAGTGTAGAATCAAGTGCTAGTTGTCTCCGTTGGGGAGTTAGCAATTGAACATTTGATCAAAATTGAGGATTCAGAATTCTTGCTAGGGATTGAAAGAAAAAAGATTCTGAAAATGACCATGATAGTCATGATGAAGATTCAATTTCAATTCGATGCTAGAAAAATTTAACCTTGATTTCAGTATTGTTAGAAGATGGGGATAAAAATTTAGGCACTAACCTCGAGATGGGAAATAAAATTTTAGTATCAATCCCAAAAGTAGAGTCAGAATTTAGGAAACGATCTCGAAAAGAGGGAATCTAAATTTAGGTATTGACTCCTAGATGAAAATTGAACTTTAAGTATCAATCCCGAAAAAAGAGTTGAAATTTAGGTTCCGACCTCAAAGGGAGGGAATCAAAATTTAAGTACTCACCTCAAGATGGTAATTGAAATTTAAGTATCAATCCCAAAAAGAGAAATAAAATTTAAGTACAAACCTCGAAAGGAGGGAATCAGAGTTTAAGTACTCACCCCTAAATGAGAATTAAAATTTAGGTATCATCCCAAATAGAGAGTCAAAATTTAGGTATCGGCCTCAAAAGGAGGGAATCAGAAATTAGGTACTCACCCAAAGATGGGAATTGAAATTTAGGTATCTATTCCAAAAAGAGAGTCGGAATTTAGGTGCGGACCTCGAAGAAGGGAATCATAAATTAGGTACTGACCCTGAGATAGGAATTGAAATTTAGGTATGAATCCTGAAAAGAGAGTTGAAATTTAGGTACCAACCTCAAAATGAAGGGAATCAGAATTTAGGTATTGACCCCAAGATGGAAATTGGAATTTAGGTATCAAAGCCAAAAAGAGAATCAGAATTTTGGTACCGACGTCATAATGAGGGAATCAGAATTCAGGTACTAACCTCAGGAACTACATAAAAGTAGTACAGAGAATTTGTGGTGTTGAATTCATAGATAAGTGGCATGTGATAATGTTGACATTAGCGAAGAAAAAAATGTGAGATTTTGTGCAGAATGTGAAATTCCATGGGGATGTAAAGAAAATTATTTCAGACAAGGATAGTCTTGTTGCACGAGCAAAGAGAAGAGGCCGCTAAATTGAGCGAAACAATTCAACAGATTTATTTTCTTTTCTTGTTGTTTTAATCACATGTCTTTATCAAAATATATTTTCACGATTCATTTTTTGTTGGTTGATTTTTCAAGAGTATTTTATTTGAACTTTTATTATTATCAATTTTTTTTTGTTTTATTCTTCGTTCTTTGTAGCTCAAAACCAACACATGGTTCTGGTGCTCTTGATCTATCTCACAAAAAAGGCAATTTGATCCCAAGGAAATATAGTTGAGTAAAATTTATATAACTTTGACTCTGCTATGTAACGGTGCCAAAATCTTGATGCAATATTTATTATTAACAACGTTAAGAATCAATGTTGGGATTTTATGCAAGTATACGTATCGTTATCTAGTAATGAAGGAGTTTTTATTTAAACCCCGAATATCAATCCCACAGGGGAGGTTTAAATTTGAAATGATAAGTTTATTAAGAAATTCATAGAAGGTAAAAAAAATTACTATCACTAATTTTGTATGCTGAGATATTATCAAAACTAAATTATTTTACTATTAGCAAAACTAAAATTAAAAAGTTTAAACAGTAACAACTTAACTACTAAACTATGCTTATGTGATGAAGATGTCTTATGTGAATAGCATCTTTCCCACTCTAATGAGATTTTGGAAAAATCAAATCAGATAAATGGTTTTAATATGTATTTTGCCAAATAGAAGGAATTTTAATTCTCTACCCTGATACAGTGTTAAAAAAAATCATTGGCTAATCCCAAGTTTAGTCCCTAAATCCATGTCTAGGCTAGGAGGATATTGGCTCCCACTCTAGAGCTCCCACTTCCCTTCACCTGTAGGCTAACTCTGGCTTTAGTTTTTAAACACTAAGACCAAATTGGGGATATTAGCCTGTCACCCTAAAATCTCCAATTCTACACCCAACAATGTATATCTCTCTATTTATTTTCACTTAATTCCATGAACAAAATACTCCTTCATGGAATCAAATGTGATCCTCACTCTATTGTATAACTCATACTTCATTTCCTGGATCATATGTTTCTCAATACATTTTAACAATTTAATTAGCTAGATCAAAAGGTAAATTAAGTTTGGAGTTGAAAAATCATCATAATTTATTTTTTATTTTAATATTTGCGCATCCATATTATCTTTTCATTTCACCATATCTGAGAGTAAGGAGAAAGTAAAAGCAAACTACTCAGACTTCATGTGAAAGATACAATAAAACACAAATTTCATATATAAAAGAAAGTTCATACAACACTAATAAACAAACAACACTAATAAACAAACAACACATATCTGAAACTCTTTCTTAAAGAAAATCCCTTGTAGCCTTTCTTAAGAAATTTCGAAAGAAGAAATCTCTCACTTTTCTCCTTCTCCAACACTCACAGAGAAGAATTCACACTTAATCTCACCACAAAAACTTTAAAATCTTAAAAAAATAACTAACAGACTCTTTAATGGTGGTGGAATGAAGATGGGAAAAGTGTATGAGGCGAGGTGTGGTGAAAAAGGGCAAGGAAGAATGAGAAAAAGACCCTTTTCTGATAAATTTTGGCCCCAAAAAGAGCCTAGTGTTGGTTCTCCAGTAGGCACACCCAAAAACTCTTTAAAATAAGTCAAAATTCATCAAATCTTCTAGAAACAAGGTCTGAACCGACATTGGCGTTGTCAGCGCCAGTGGTCCATAATTTAATTCGCTGCTCTTTGTCAAATAGCACCGTCGGCACTACTCTCTGTAAGTCTTCACCGTCGGCACCGAGTGTTTTTTAAAAAATGCCATTTTTACTCCAAATTTCATCCTTTTTACTTTTTTTTTTCTTCAAGTCTAAAAAATCAACAAGCTATGAGAAAACATAAAAATACCTTCCATTAAAGTTTAATATCACAAAAAATGAGTGTAAAATATGGGTTTAAAAATTCATATATTTTTGGTGTATCAAAATACCCCAAACTTACATGTTACCTGTCCTCAAGTAACTCCTCTACTACACAAAAATATGACTTATGGTAAAGAACCTAACTTCTAGAATTCCAAATTTTAGTTTACTAAACATAACAACATAACTTGAAAAAATTTCAAAACAACTCCAGTGAATACTAAAGGTATAAAAATATTCAGCAATCAAGTCCAAGATTTCTAATTCTCTATTCTTTTCAAGAAAAATTGCAAATTGTCATATTAAAGTCACTTAGATTATCCATACGAAAAAGAACTTCATTAAACTTTACTCGTAAATAAGCTAATACTCAAATAAAAGTTTAGAAAATGTAGCCAAAGCTTCTTCCTTAAGTTGATTCAAGTGAAACCAATTTTTAATTAGGCTTCTCCTCAAGCTTTTCCCCAAATTATGTTTTTTTTTTCTTTTCTTTTGAGGATCTTTCTCAATCTTTTTTCTTATCTTTTCTTTTTTTCCTCATCTTTTTTCTTAATATCTATAAGGATTACTATTTCTGGATAGTCTTTAATGATTTTGAACTTCACTATCTTCTGTTTAATGTTAAGAACTTTTCACAATTCTTCACTTAACGAATTTATATTAGCTTAAAGATTTCATAAAGTTTAATTCTTTTCTTTTACATGAATTTCTAAGATTTTTAATGCTTAAAAAATATAAATTGCTTTACTTAACATAAAAAATTTTTGTTTTATTCTCTTATACCAAATATCTAAATCTCTATAATTAACCTTAACTATTGCAAATTTTTACTTAAGCTTAATATATATTTAGAAACATAAATATAGTTATCTAAAGTTAACTTCTAATGTCAAAGGTCATGTTAATCAAATTTTTTTTAAAGTATAGTTAAGTGAGGACAAATAAAATTAAGTTTCTATCTTTAAAAAAGAATTTTTCTTTCCCCCCAAACTTAAATTTTTAAAAGATTTAGCTTGAAGAACTGAAAAAAAATAAAGTGTGAAAGAAAACATTCAATACATAAAGAAAAGACTTACCTGTTGATGGTTATGATTTTGAAATATTGCAGGTGCTAATATGAAAATCTACAAGACTTAAAGCATTAAATAGCACATAATACATATAGAATTTGTCGAGAAATAATTAATTACAATACATTTAACAAATTCCAACTACTAACAACAAAATTAAACTGAATTTGAAATGATAAACAATTTTACAATCTATACTTCACAACACAGTAAAATAGTCTCAGAATCTAACAACAAATAGTCTCTAAAATATAACAAAAATAAATAACAAAATAACAAAGTACAATCAAACATAAACTAAAAGAAAGATCACCAATCATCATCTTCTTCTTCATCTACACCTAAATTTTGTTGGTGATAAGGAGTAAAAATAGGGTGAGTAGGAAACTGAATTGAATGATCACCCTTCATGTATCTCACCGTCGCATCATCATAGGCAACATCATTTTCAAAATTTTACCGTATCAAATTATCAGTGTGAGCATTTCTATCATCCATGTTTTGCATTCTATGATCCATTCTCAAGATATCTCTCTATTGGATCATTATTTGTTCAAATATTTCTAGAAAAGTAGGGTCATTATAAGTAGGGGTCCTAGAAGTGGAAGGAATATCCCTGGTCTTACTTCTAGACCTCCATCCATCATGAGATTCATATGACTTTATATTCGTAGGCCTGATAGGTTTTAGAGGCTCAATCCTCTTTTCCTTTGGTCTAAAATCAACTTCTGTCTGTTCACGGAGTGTGAAGTTAAGTGTAGGGTGTGTCAAACCAATAGTGGTCTCTCCCAAAGCAGTAGATCTAGTGTTCAAATAAATAATAGAGCCTACATTTAGCCTCATCACTTGTTCGATACAAAAGTTCAGGATAACTTTGTCTTTTGTGAGCTCAATATGATGATTGATTGGCATCATCCTTCGAGAAATAAAGTAGTGACATGTCTTAGATACTACATTAAGCATAGAAAGAGGAAAGTTGACCTTAATACCATTCTTGACCTTCTAGGTTCCTCTTTCATCAGTAAGAAAATAAATAATCTCATTTAAGGCCTTATTTTTAGCAGAAAACAATTTATACTATCAACTATACCCATCTTCCTACTAATAAAACTCATTATTTTTTTCTTGGAGAAAACTTCACCATTTTCTCACCAACAAAAACAAAATCATCGAAAGCCTCTGTAAAATTGGCAGAGAACTCTATCAGTACACCAATAACGGCCTCGACAGTAAAATTACAGAAATTTTCCTACTACCGAACATTTTTTATTCACTTGTCTTCTCCACCCGGATTTTTAAATCCACCATCAGGAAACACTTTTTTAATTTCAAGTAGACTATTAAATCAAGCACTAGCTCGGAAGCTGGCAAATTTTTGTTCATCATAATCTACTTTACTTTTTCTTTGCTCGTTCTTCAGAACACATTAAACTCAAGAAAATTTGATAAAATCCGAATAAATTCCTAAAATTCTGAAAATCATAATGTAAAACACTATAAACTTAAATCTACTATGTAAGAGTTCTTCAATAAAGTATTTTTTCAAAATTTCTCAAAAAAATCTAAAATTTTCTGATCTCGGCAATGTGAAATAAACCCTTGGTGAATATAAAAAAAATTTTAGTTCAAAGTGTAACTCTTACCTAGAAAAGATTAAATTCGAACTTCCTTTGCCTTAAAATTGCTTCAAATCCGAGCAAAATGAAACTCTAGGTGCAAAAATCAGCGGTTGAAAATGACTCAAAGGGTAAAAATGGAGTTTTACGGTGTAAATAGCAAATTTTAGGTGGTTTAAGCTGTTCTCGGGTCAAGGGCGCTGTCGGCGCCCAAGCCGGCGCCGTTGGTGCCCAAGCCAGCATCGTCAGCGTTGAAGACCTAAAAATTTGATTTGTCAATTTTTTCAATTTTCAATTTCCTTTCAATTTTCTTCAAAGCCTTTTTAGTATTTTTGAACACAAATTTTTATCTAACAATAATTCACAAATAAATTTTTTCGCACACAACTATTTTCACAAACAACAAGAAACTAACTTTTATATATGAAAATACGGTTTTTACAAATACATTTTTCTAATCACAATTCTGCACTCATATAATAAACTAAATTATAAATCAGGGTCGAAATCAAGCCACAACACTAACGCTCACACAAAACTATACACACAATAAAAGTTCATAATTCTAAAAGCAGAACAACTAAATTGAATCCACATAATAAAATTAAATACATAAAAATTTTAGACCCATAAAGAGCCCAAATTCTTGAATTACTTTGCCTCATCTTCAGTGCTTTCTCCTCCTCTAATATCTCCCATAGACTGGTAATGAACGTACAAATTATAGAAGGGTCGGTACGGAAATTGATCAATCGAATTTTCTTTGATCCATTCTATATCTTTAAACATCAACACTAATCCTGCTTCAAATGTTCCAGTATGATCAAAATTCTCCTTCATTCTCAAATCTCGGTGATCGAAATGGTACTTAATATTTCATATTGCTTTCATAATACTCTGAAGTTCTTTCAATTTTCCTCAATTTCTTCTCCGAAGAAAGTGAACTTCCAACAGTTGGTGGCTTCAATGGAGTTGAAGTATGTGATAAATGATCCAAGATAGTATCTAATGCTTCATTTCCATTCCCAACATAATTATCATCAATAGAAATCATGGGCACCAAAGTTAATATATTTTTTTTCCAACTTTCATATGAAACTTGAGATTGACTACAAAGTAGGAAATATGTGGAAGGGTGCCCAAGTCCATAAATTGACCCATTCGTAATAATACCCATAACATATTTAAAAATGATTGATCTTACATCAATGGGTTTTTCCATTTGAATGCAATTATTTAAAATAACACTTTCTTTGGTGACTCTACTAATCTTCATGGTAGGGATTAATTTTACAGAAATGATGAAATGTCACTGCTTTGATATTGGATTAAGTGATGAATCAGAGAAACTAACATATCCCACATCTAGCATTTCCCGAATATCACTTTTATCTGTCAGAAAATTATAGGCATCTTACATCAAATCTCTTGTAGGGATAAAATCTATATAATGATAGATTGGAACATTTTCTATCATATACAACTCATTAATTTGCGCTGGAGTAAATGGTACAGCCTTACTTCGTACGAAGACAACACTTTGGGTATTTCCATATAAGTTGGGATATAATTCCTTCATCACTGGTACAACAACTGCAGCGGTAGTGTAGCACAAAACTTCTCATCATCTTTGTACAATGATTTTATTATTAGGAGAACTTGGATTAATCAATCCATGATTGACAAAGTCTCTCTCCTCGATCAATCTTTTTTTCGAAATAACTTTGTTGCGTAATATCTACGTGTCAAAACTGATAAACATTATTCTATTGAAAACTCCATATCTAAATGATATTTTTGTAATTGGAAGTCATGGATTTCGAAAATAGGAAGTTTCTAGTCGTCTAAGGTAGTTTGTAGGACTTTAAAAACACCTCCTAGTGGTTATTACAGAGCAAAATCACATCATAGTCTACCAAATTTGTCCTGAACCGTGCAAACTGCTATCAGCGTCGTCGGCGCCCCTGATGGCGCTGTCGGCGCCAAGGTCAGTTTAGCAGGCATCGTCGGCGCTAGAGGCCAAAATCGTGTCTTTCCCTTTTTTTTGTTGAATTTGATTCCAAATTTTCCTCCAATGTCAATTTTTGTCTTAATTTATAATATATAAAATCATGTAGGATTATTATCTACTAATATAAAAAACACTTATCCAAAAAATAGACATACATACATATATATATATATATA
>JXCR01143097.1:41815-57330 GCA_002079205.1 Phalaenopsis hybrid cultivar | reverse complement strand
ACACATATATATATATATATATATATATATATATACATATATATATATATATACATATATATTCTTTATATATAAGTTGCCTCCCATGAAGCACTTGGTTTAACGTCATCATCCCGACGTACCATTTGTTTAGTTGGGTTGACTTAACATTATGACTTCTTTAAATTGTGGTAAATGCCCTTCATAGTAATATTTAAATTGATGCACATTAACTTTAAATATATTTCCAGTGTTAGGATTTTTATTATTAACGGTTCCATAATGATAAATTTTAATCACTTTAAATGGTCCTAACCATCTGAATTTTAGTTTTTTCTGAAATAATCTCAATCTTCTATTATAAAATAAAATTTCTTGTCTAGCTTCAAACTTCTTCTTAACAATCTTTTGATCATGTCATATATTCATTTTCTTCTTAAAGATTTATGCATTATCATATGCTTCATTTCTAATCTCCTCATGTTCATTGAGTCGCAATAATCTTTTCTCTCCAGCATCTTTTAGATTAAAATTAAATTCCTTAATAGCCCAAAATGCTTTATGCTCCAATTTTACTGGTAAGTGGCATGTTTTCCAAAAATAAGTCAGTATGGGGAAATTTTTAGAGGAATCTTATAAGGATTTTTGTATGCCCATAATACAATATCTAATCTAGCAAACCAATCTATTTTATGGAGATTTACAGCTTTCTCAAAAATTCATTTAATTTCAAGATTTGATATCTCTGGTAGACCGGTAGTCCGAGGGTGATAAGTAGTAGAGATTCTATGCATAATATGATAATTCTTAATGATATTTTTGACTCTCTTATTCATAAAATGAGATCCTCCATCAGTAATAATTACTCTTGGCATTCTATATCTTGTAAAAATATTTTTATTAAAACTTTAAAAACACTCCGAGCATCACATCTGGGTACAACAAAATATCTTCAGTCCCTTTGAACATATAATCAACAATAAGTAATATATATAAATTTCTAAATGAAGACATAAATGATCCCATAAAATCTAATCCCCACACATAAAAAATTTTAAGTCCTAATATTTAATTTAAAGGCTTTTTATTTCTTCTAGAAATATTTCCTACTTGTTGACATCGATCGCATGTTTTAAATGAAGGCATAAATGGTCCCACTTGCAATAACATCTATAATAGATATAAGTGATCCAACTAATTCATTGTAACATGTTTGAATTATTTAACAATTTGGTAAAGCATGGCGCACACATTTTCTAAGAAGATCTTTAAACCTTTCGCAGGCTTTATATATCGATTCCCGTTCAAACTAACAAAAAAATGTAATATCATTTCTAAGCTTAGCGGTTTTCGAGGGTGGAAAAGATTTAGCCAAAAATTTTTGTGATAGTTTTCCCCATGTTCTGGTAGATCTAGGTGCTAATGAATTTAAGAAAGCTTTGGCTTTATCCCTAATGAAAAAGAAAAAAGTTTAAGCTTAACAACATCATTAGACACTCCATTATATTTGAAAGTAGCACGAAATTAAAAAAAACTAGCAAGATGTAAGTTAGGTTCTTCAATAAGTGTTCCTCCAAACTGATTATTTTGTACCAATTGGATAATAGCAGGTTTAAGCTCAAATGAATTAGTAACAACATTAGGATTTTGAATGGTTAAGTGAAGTTCAACTGCTGTCGGATTAGCATAATCTTTTAAAGGTCTTTGCCAATTTTCATTTATTTGATTATCTAGGTTAGTCACCTTTTCGTTTAAATTTTTAATTTCTTTTTATTGTTTTCAAAATTTTTTAATAGTACGTTCTAATTCTGAATCGTAAGATACTAAACCTTTAGATCGAGTATTTTGCATAAACAATTATAATAAGAAAAGAAAATTTTCTTAAAAATAATTCTTAAGAAAAAATTTATTTCTTTTTGGACATTTTATTTTTTATATTTTTTATTTAAATTATCTCTAAATCTCCTAATTTACCGAATCTATTTTATTCTTAACTTGATCCCGAGGAATTATAGTTGTGTAAAATTTATATAAGTTTGACTCCGCTATGTAAGTGTGCTAAAAACTTGATGTGATATTTATGATTAAGATATTTAATTAATAAATGTTTGGATTCTAAGCAAGTATACGTATCGTTATCTAGTAATAAAGGAATTCCTACTTAAGCCTCAAATATCGATCCCACGGGGATGGTTTAAATTTAAGATGATAAATTTACTAGGAAATTCACATAAGGTAAAATAAAATTACTGCCACCAATTTCGTATGTTAAGATATTATCAAAACTAAATTATTTAACTATTAGCAAAACTGAAATGAAAAGTTTAAATAGTAACTATTAAAGTACTAAACTATGTTTATGTGGTGAAGATTTCTTTCATGAAAAAACATCTTTCCCACTACAATGAGATTTTGGATAAAATTAGATAAGATAAATGGTTTTAATATGTATTGTGCCAAATAGGAGCAGTTTTAATTCTCTACCCTGATATGGTGTTATAGAAACTCATTGGCTAATCTCAAGTTTAATCCCTAAATCCATGGCTAGACTAGAGGACACTAGCTCCCACTCCAAAGCTCCCACTTCCCTTCACTTGAAGGTTATGTCTCACTTTAGTTTTTAAACACTAAGACCGAATTATGGATTATAGTCTGTCACCTTAAAATCTCCAATTCTACACGCAATAATGTATATTTTCCTATTTATTTGCACTTAATTCTATGAACGAAATACTCCTTCATTGAATCAAATGTGATCTTCTTTATTTGCACTTAATTCCATGAACGAAATATTCCTTCATGGACTTAAATGTGATTCTCACTTTGTTGGTAGAACTCATACTCCATTTCCTGGATCATATGTTTCACAACACATTTTAACAATTCAATTGGTCAGATCGAAAAGTAAATTAAGTTTGGAGTTGATCATATGTTTCACAACACATTTTAACAATTCAATTGACCAGATCAAAAAGTAAATTAAGTTTGAAGTTGAAGAATTATTACAATTTATTTTATATTTTAATATTACACATCTATATTATCTCTTCATTTCACCATATCTGAGAGTACACAGAAAGATAAAGGAAACTACTCAGACTTCATGAGAAAGATACATCAAAACAGAAATTTCATATATAAAAGAAAGTTCATATAACACTAACAAACAAAAAACATATATCTGAAACTCTTTCTCAAAGAAAATCCCTTGTAGTCTCTCCTAGGTAATGTAGGAAGAAGAAATCTCTTCATCTCACCAACACTCTAAGAGAAAAATCCACACTTAATTTCACTACAAAAACTCTAAACTCTTAAAAAAAAATTACAAATAGACTCATGAATGGTGGTGGAATGAAGATGGAAAAACTGTATGGAGGCGATGTATGGCGAAAACGAGCAAGGAGAAATTAGCAGGAGCCTCTTTTCTGATCAAATTTTGCCCAAGTAGAGCCTAGAGTTGGTTCTCCAATAGCTGCATCCAAAACTCTTCAAAAAGCATCCAAATAGATTGAATCTTCTAGAAACAGGGCTTGAACCAATAGTGGTGCCGTCGGCGTCCATTCTGGCACTGTCGACACACATTCTAGTGCATTCTGGCATTGTCGGTGTTAGTGGTCCATAATTTAATTCACTACTCTCTATCAAATGGTGTCGTCAGCACTGAGTAAAACCCACCATCTATTATGTAAGTCTGCACCGTCAATGTTGAGTATTTCTTCAAAAATGTCATTTTGACTCCAAATTTCATTATTTTTGCTTCATTTTTGTTTCCTGACTTAAAAATCAACAACCTGTAAGAAAATATGAAAATACCTTCCATTAAAGTGGAATATCACCAAAAGTGAGTATAAAATATTGGTATAAAAATACATATATTTTTGGTGTATCACAATTCAAGAAACAGACTGAAGTTTGAAAGAAATTTCATTAATATTCTTCTAACAGTTGTTACAGATATAACATAGGCTGAAGCATCGAATGGTACAATATGTTGAATGCATCCAAACTCAATCTAAAACATCTCATGTTGTCAGCATATTTGTTGACCTCAATTTTGGTTGAGGTTTAGTTTCTCCTCTTTAATAGCCTAGCGTCTAGCCATAGCACTTTTCTTGTTGACTATTCCTAGAAAACTAGACATGGAACCCTCACCATTAGAAATTCTACCCTCTTCTTTACTCAACCTGAAGTTCCACATGTTGGTCTCAACCTCTAAGTACTTATTAGGTGGGGTCACTGTGGGGGAAACTCAAGATGAGTCACCCTTAGGATTACTGGACCTTAGGGTTGACCTTGGGTGATGGTTTGGAGCTAAGGTACTCACTACATTTATCTGCATCCACAATCACTCACAACCCTGAACTCAAATTTCTAGGCTAGATCCCTTGATCTTTTTGGATACTCATGTAGATGGTCCCCTAAACCTACTAGCCCTAGGGCTATGGCTTGGCTAAGACCACTATGTAGAGGACCCAAAATGGGGTTTCCATTGGTCCATGGCTTGTTGGTGATGGTTGGTACCTCAACTCTACCAAAATACTCATCTTGGCCTTTTACCCCTAAAACACCCCCAAATTACAAAAATACCCCTCTTTGACCCAAAATTCCAAAAATTCCCAGAAAATCCTAATAAATCAAAAATATTCCTAATTTTATTTCTTTCAACTACCATATGATCCAATTTTGCCAAATTGACCATCTTTAACCAACATCCCCAAATTTCCCTTTAAAGACCCAAATTTCCCCAAATCCAACTCAAATGTCCATCAATTTGATCTCAATTGACCCCAATTCCAATACTAAACTCAAATTAACTTTTTATATGACCAAACTGAACCAAATCTAGCTCAAATTGGTCCATGATTTGAGCCCAATTTTGATTTGGGTCAAAACCCCAATTTTGACCATATTATTGGTCCATGATTTGAGCCCAATTTTGATTTGGGTCAAAACCCCAATTTTGACCATATGACCTGGTCCATGATTTGAGCCCAATTTTGATTTGGGTCAAAACCCCAATTTTGACCATATGACCTCGTCCATGATTTGAACCCAATTTTGATTTGAGTCAAACCCAATTTTCACCCATATGACCTAATCTCACCAAATTGAACCCATAGCCTAGTTAATTGGCCTCAATTAATGTTGTAAAATCTTTATTATGACCTAATCTCACCAAATTGAACCCATAGCCTAGTCAATTGGCCTCAATTAATGTTTAAGCATCTTAATAACATTCCTATACATCAAAATCAACCAACAATTTTCCATTGTAAAGCCTCATATCCATTTGATTTTGGCCTAAATCCAAAATTCCCAAATTTAGCGCCAAATTGGCTAAGTCCCCAAATTTCACCCAATTGATTGCCTTAACCTCCAAATTGGCTTCAAATTCATGTTTAAAACTCTTCATGAGGTCCCTATTGACCATTTAGAACAATTAATTTGGACTTATCCCAAGGCTAACCCAAGTTAAGCCTAGCCCAAGATGACCAAATTGATTAAAGTTCAAAATTCCTGCAAATTGACCCTTCAATTGAACTCAAAACCACTTCCATCCTTCACAAAAGTTGTTCCTTATGATCATCTACACCAAATGAAACAATTAATTAGGCCAATTGACATGGCTATCCTAGCCCAAATGCAAACTTTGGTCATTTGCACTCACTTGGACCCTTTCATCAAAAATTGACTTAACCATGTGTAAGCCACCAAAGTAATGATTTCACAGCCACAAAAACCTTCCTAAAGACCAAGATAAACCATCCTAAGAACACCATGGCAAGCTATGGACCAATGGATCACCAAATTAAGGGATTTTACCAAGTGTTGTATCCTAACTTGAAATATCTCCAACATCATCACTTACCCTTGGGAGATAATCATCATTAGCCACCCCCTGACTTCCCTGAGCCAGGAGGTGACCAATGCCTGGCCGGCCAGCCGCCTTGGTGGTTGGAAAATGGCCAAAACCATGGTCAAGACAAGGGATTTTCACCCAATTCAAACCCAAAGGCCAAATCACCCCAGCTGCTCATTGGAGCTTCTCTGCTCTCCACATAAGCAACCCAATTCACCCCTCAATTAGCCCTAGTAGTCAGCCTAGGCCATTTTATTTAAACTCCCCCTCCATGGCAAAAGAGAGATAGCTTGAAATTCCTTGGGGAGGCTCTGTAAAACTTCTTCAAGAGCTTCCTGGAGACCTCTTGAGCTTAACTAAACCTTCCTTAGCCACTCAAATCCATTGCTTGAGTTCAATTTTGAAGCTCAATTTCAAGGCCGAAATAGGAAATTCTCCAAACATCCACCAAAATTCAAATTAATTGCACCCACACCATCCCAACATCAAGAGAAGAAGATCCCCCATAAAAGCCCCATCATCCGACCACCCTATAGTGGACTTCGACCAAACCCACAAATTGGCCTTGATCGAATTTGGGTCTAGGCATTTCACCACAGCCAGAGGCTCCATCCTTAGGCTTCTAGAACCAACATAAAGCTTCTACAAGCATCCAATTGAGGCTACCCATCTTGGACCAAGGTATTCAAAATTAACCCTAAACCGAGCTTCTTTTAATTATTCATGAATATAAAGTCAATTTAAGGATTTTTCAACCATATGGATGTGTTCTACTAGTCAATGCGAGCATTTTAAAAAAAATTCACGCCATTTCGTTAATAATCGAGTGAGATATTAGCGTTTTACAATAGATGATTTTCAGGTCTAGTTCATTTGAGATGATGACCCGTGACCGTCAAATCGAGTGTGTATTGATCGGGTGGTCCTGATCGCGTTAGACAAACCGCGATCCGACATGGGCGGGAATGACCTGGCTGGTCTCGCCAATCACGAAGCGACACGTGGGCTGTTCGACCCGTACGAGGTTGACATGGATAAGTAGGAAAATAGGTGCTTTTTACTTATTTATTTAATCCCCAAAATTTCAAAAATACATAACTTTGTGTTAAAAAATCATAAAAATAAAATAAAAATACCTCTTGCTCAGTGAATAGAGGAGAATAATGTGAAATATTTTTCAAGTCCATTTGATGCATAAAATATGTTTAATTAATTAAATGCTATTTGGAATCATTTGATTCTCCATGCATATTGACAGATCACCTTGACATGAACTTTTTTCATGTGGTAGCCTCTATTAGGGGAAGTATTCTCTGATTTTTTCAAAGTCAGATGACGTTTCTATACAGAGATCCATATTTTTCAAGTTTTTTCACATTATCTCCTTAAAATAATTATCGAAATTAGCATATTGAATATAAAATCCTAAGAAAATTTTGAAAGGTCCACCATGACTAGGAAAACCTTTAGAAATAATTTCATAGGTCAAGTCATTTAAGATGTCCTTAAATTTTACAATCACTAAATCACTAAAATAATTAATTTTGAAAAATATATACATTTAAATGACTTGATTTTTGATCTACACTGTGACTTAGNCCAAATTCAAATTAATTGCACCCACACCATCCCAACATCAAGAGAAGAAGATCCCCCACAAAAGCCCCATCACCCGACCACCCTAAGGTGGACTTCGAGCAAACCCCAAAATCGGCCTAGGTTGAATTTGGGTCTAGGCATTTCACCATGACCAGAGGCTCCTTCCCAATGCTCCTGGGACCCACACAAAGCCTTTACAAGCATCCAATCGAGGCTTACCCTCTTGGACCAAGGTATTGAAAGTTAACTCTAAACCGAGCTTCTTTTAATTATTAATGAATATAAAGTTAATTCAAGGCTTCATCAACCGTATGGATGTGTTTGACTAGTCAAGACGAGCATTTAAAAAAATTTGCACTCAATTTCATTGAGAATCGAGTGAGATATTAGCATTTTAAAATGGACAGTTTTTTGGTCCAGTTCATTTAGGACGATGACTCGTGATTGTCAAATCGAGCGTGTATTGATTGGACAGCCCTGATCGTGTCGGACGGAGCGCGGTCCGATGGGGCGCAAAATGAGCTGGCTGGTGGCGCCCAATCAGGCAGCGACACATGGCCTGTTCGACCCATACGAGGTTGACATGGATAAGTAGAAAAATAAGGGCTTTTTCTTATTTATTTAATCCCCAAAACTTCAAAAATACATAACTTTGTATATAAAAATCACAAAAATAAAATAAAAATATCTTTTTGCCCAGTGAATAGAGGAGAGCTATGTGAAAATAATTTGAAGGCCATTTGATGCATGTTTTATTTTTAATTAATTAAACACTTTTTTAGTCTTTTGATTCTCCATGCATATAGACATTTCACCATAGCTTGAATTTTTGGCATGTTGTAGCCTCTGTCAAGGGGAACATTCTCTGATTTTTTCAAAGTTAAAGAAGACCTCTAGACAGAGATCCATATTTTTCAAGTTTACGCACATTATTTACTTAAATTAATCATAATAATTAGCATTTCACTTAGAAAAATCCAAGAAAATTTTGGAAGGTTTACTATTACCAGAAAACCCTTAGAAAAATTTCTTATGAGTCAAGTCATTTAAAATGCACCTAATTTTCACAAACCCTAAATCATTAAGATAATTAATTATAAGAAAGCCCCTGAATCCAACATCCATTCATCAACAAAACTGTGAACTGACAACAATAGCACATCTTGTATTTCTTTAGTTACAACATTAGTGTTATCATTCTTCTTCTTTTTAGGATTTCTGCAGTTACTTTTTATGTGGTCAGCCTTGCCATAATTCTAACAGGTTGTCTGTTGATCATACTTTTATTTTGATCTTCCTGTGTTTGAGTTCATGTCCTGTGATCTCTCACTGGAATCAACAATCAGTGTATAACTCGAACCTGATGTCTTTTAGAATCTTTCTTGCGCACCTTCTCAGCCAAAATCAAATCACGAATATCATCATATTTCAGTTTGGATTTATCTATAGAACTGTTAATTGTCATTCTCATGGCCTCTTAGCTATTTCGTAATGATGCCAATAATAGAAACACACATATTTGATCATCAAAATCAATTTCAACAGACGTCAATTGATTTGTGACAGTATTGAAATCATTCAGGTGTAGAGTGATCCAGATTTTATATGACAGTAAGATGTATGTGATTATATTCTTAATTTTTCTTTACTTATAATTCTTACTCTGTAATGAAGCCAAAAAACTTGATCACCAGCAACAGCTAGGCAAAAGCTTGACTTCAAAGCAAATAAGAATATGATTATTATATTTAATTACGAGATATTGCACAAGTATACATATTGTTATCTAATGCGGCGAATTTGTGTGTGTTATTTTTGCAAATATTTTTTAATATTACAAAATATACATAACAATTATAATAATAAATATGAAATATAAACTCAACCAAAAATAATTTTAATAAAAATAATTTTATCTTTTAAAAATCTTTATACCGCCAAATTCCCTAAAAATAACGCAAGAATACGTATCGCTCAAGTAATAAAGGACTCTAATGGAGTCCTCGATATCGATCCCACAGGGAAGTTGGAAATCCTTATAAGTAAATTTTTATGATTATAATGTAAACTATAATTTAAATTACCAAAGTGAAGTACAAAATATGAATCTAGAGTAAATGAGTGAGTGTTAAATAAAATGCAGTTAAAAGACTAAGTTAATTAAACTAATTATTAAACTTTCAATAATAAACTTACGAAAGTTAAATAAAATTTTGTGACAAAGAGTTCAAATTTAAAAAAGCATTCTTCCCTTACNTGCCCTTAGGCGTACAAAAGACAAATTTTCCCTTTAGGTTGGGCACCAACATAACAATAATCCCCCCAAAAGGCATGTTATCCTCAAGGTGGAAAAAAGTAAGTGTTCCTCCTCCCCCACAGTTGTCTTTATTTCTTCATTCTCTACCACCTCGTCATGCACTATGAAAATTTGTTCTTTTCAATCCTTACAATGGTGTCTTGGAGTAAGCTCTCATCGCACTGATAACATAACTCTTTGACTCACTTCTCCCAAGTCACTTGTCTCTGTAAGTCGCATGAGTGTTGCCCTCAGTCGTGGTCCATTATTCATGTCCCGTGCAGCCTCCCATGGGACTTCAACTGCTTGAGCTTTTAGCATCATTGTGGTACTAGCAGTTCGGTAGGCGTTCCACTTGTTTTGGCCCCGCTAACCTTCTTCATTTACACATTCACGGCCATATTCATCAGATTCTTGTCCTCCATCATCTGAGCTAGCTCTATCGTCTCCCTCAATCCCCGCGGCCTCAATAGTTGGAGTGATGCCCGTATGTTGGGCTTAGGCCCTTCATGAAATTTCCCTCCAATCTTGCTTCAAAAATCAATCTCAGTTGTCTTGGCAATAGCTCCAATCTCTCCCTCTATTAAATGACAGTCTCCTCCTGAAAAGTATAGAATTGTTTGTGTAGGTTTCCTTCTTCAACAAACAATATTTAAATTCCTCCCACGAATGGATCGAGTATCTAGTCTCCATTCGCTAAAACCAAGAAAGAGTTTTCCCTTCCAAACATAACCCTGCCACCATAAGTTTCTCCTCCCCATCTAACTCATTCACCGCAAAGTATCGCTCCGCCAGATATACCCACCCATGTGCGCCTTCCCCCATGAAGATTGACATTTTCAACTTCCTAACTCTAACCTCTCCAACCCATCTTCCTCTTCCTCTAATATTAACTCTTATATATCAAAGGTAAAACTCCATTATTCAATCATAGCCATATCCCCTCCCTACTTCTCTCCTTCATTCCTCGTGCTCCTCCATACCTCTTGCATAATCTCTTCTCTAATCCGCCCCTAGGAGGGGGTTAATGATGGTGGATGTTTTCCTCCTCATATTCCTCTCGTTCGATCAATTTTCCTTTAGGTTTTTCAAATTGAGTCGTCGGAGGGGTCTTGGATTGCATCTTACTGAGCCTCTTTATCATATCTTGAATTTTCTCTCATGCTTTCAAATCGATCATCCATTCGGTTCTTCGTGATAGAAGACCTATCCACAATGGTGGTGAACCTTTCTTTCATCCCAAATCTGATTTGGCTGATATCATCCATTAATTTTTTTCTCCAATTGATCTGCTTCCTTAGTTGTCATTCTTCTCATAAATTTTTTATCACCAAAAGATGAAAGCAACCTTACGCTATTGAACAAGCCAAACAACTAAAAATTTCGGAATTTCAAAGTTGGCACTGCAAAAAATAACGGGTTGTGTTCACTCTATATGTTCTGATCCCATCGTTGCTTACCAGCTATGAGAATATCGACTGTACCGCACGAGGCACGCCAGAATCCACCATCGGCACCTTGCAAGCTCTGATTCCCACAGTTCATTGCTTTCCTTCGTGTTGAAGTTGTGTGCAACAATCATGGGGAAAAAACTGAAAGGCCTAATCACTCCCCACGTGACGGTCCCAGGCGAAAGGAGAAGAAATACGTGATCCCTTATCTGCCTTGCACGCGACTATACGCAAATCGGCAAGCCCTGTATCGCGATTACGGATCGCATGAGGAGGAAACATACATGAGTTTCCCTGTACACCGAAATCATGTCGTGGATCTAACTTTGGCTCCCAATGCCTGATCGTTTTTCTTTGATTCCCAGAATTGACTGCTCTGATACCAATTTGACATGATCTGACGTCAAAATTGACACGTTTTTCCACAAATTATGGAAAACACAAATATTTTCTTCAATAATCCAAACAACTCAACAAGAACACAAAAATAGCACCTACAATTCGATAGGCTGACGAGATCCCCCAATTCTTAAATTTTGAGAGATAAGTAATGTCTCCCAAACCCTAAACCAAAGACATGCAATCCAATATCATGCATAAACCTAACCCTAGACAAAACAAGCATATTTATACCGAATAATAATAATAATAATAATAATAAATAAAAAATAAAAAAAATTAAATCATCCTTAGGCGTACAAAAGACAAATTTGCCCTTCAGCTAGGTGCCAACGTAACAAGTTCATTTTGCTTGCAAAGCAACTAAAGCATGCTCAATTAAGTGTGTTGTTTTGACCAATACAATAAATCAAACTGAAAACTTTTAATTAATTAACTTGAGCTATTCTGAAAATTGAATGCCACTTACGTTATTAGAATAAGCCTACGTTTAGAGCTTCAGGAAATAGAACAAAACAGAAAAATAGCCCTCAGAAATACCCCTTTGATAATTCCCAACCAACCAGGATTTTGCATCAAATTTTATGCAAGAGAGATTAGAAACAAAAAAANTATATATATATATATATATATACATATACATATATATATATATATATATATAGACACACACACATATACATATACACATATACATATATATAACTTTCAGTTAAAACATGCAAGGCTCAAAATCTGCTAAAAAAAATTAATTCATTTTTTCCTCTCATAGCTCAACTTGTTTACTTCAATCCAATCCCGAGCAAAGCCAAACTACGTATCAATTTTTATTCGAGCTTAATTATCAGTCCTAATTGTTGATTATACTTAATAAAAAAATTTATCAAAATTAAATTTAATTTGGCTTCAAAAAAAGTTTTAAATTAAAATAAATAGCCAAACTTGTATGTTGTTGAAAGGTCTAGAACGATTGGGTTTAATAACAAACTTGAATCAAATCAAAGGGTTGAATCATTTCAACACTAAGAACACTAGCTCTAATGAGACACCTCTTGTGCAAAAATTTTATGATAAAAATGATTAGCCCACACGCATGGTTCAAATGTTAGCCTACTTGCAAGGCAATTAAAAAGGAGCCTATTATTCTTAGACAAACAAAATTCAAATAATTTACGGACACATTTAATGAAAATAGAGTTCCGATATGATCCAACNTAGCTCCAAGCATAGATGAATTCAATATGGAGGGACTGGGACACATGCCCCCCACTAGCTCGCCCATTCTAACAAGTTACTAGATCAGGTGACATGTTTCACCCTTCATTCTCTTTGTCTCATGACTTGGAATCAAAGTTTGTCAAAAATCAATATTTGAAGAGTTTGAATAATTTAATGTCCATGCATCAAAATTTCAGAAAAAAACATAAGACGACTCATTGACAACTTAATCTCGATGTTCTGTCAGTTGCTTCACGAGTACATTGACTCCTCTTCTCTCAGCCTCACTTTTTTTTACTTTGCAATGAACCAATTCTTTTTTCAAATCTCAACAATTTAAGCCTCTCCTAGAAAGTTTGTCAATGGAGTTTTTTCACTGATCTCTCATGCTTCCCTCTATAAATTTTGGAGCTAATTATTAAAGAAAACTCCAAAAAAACTACTGCTTAATTATGTATTACCTGTGTTAATCATTTAATTTTTTGTGATTAAATAAAAAATATGGTATTGATTGATATAAGGATGAATTTAAATATGTACAAAGATATTTTATAAGGATTCTGCTATTTTTATAGTGCTCCGGCAGAAGAAATTTTCTAGATTCGGCCTCGATGCCAATATCCCTATTAATCAAACATCTCAAAAACCATAAAATGCATCCCCTCAATCCTATTGTTGTGCTCTAATACCACTCAGAGCCACTTTAACTTCAGAACAACAAAAATGCTACAAGCCTTCAAGCCAGTGGGACGCAGAACGTCATCAAATGCACCATGCAGCGGGGACCGGAAAAATTAAATCCTTTTCGAGAAGGCAAAAAAATTCTCAACGCAGGATATGTATATATATATAGCTTTGGCTTAGACAAACATGCACAGAACAATTAACTATGCTATAATCAAAAGGAAAAGCAAAGTCGACCGTAGTTAATCTCTCACCAGATCTAAAAATTCATTTTACCATCGCAANATCAAATGCACCATGCAGCGGGGACCAGAAAAATTAAATCCTTTTCGAGAAGGCAAAAAAATTCTCAACGTAGGATATATATATATATATATATATATAAAGCTTTGGCTTAGACAAACATGCACAGAACAATTAACTATGCTATAATCAAAAGGAAAAGCAAAGACGACCGTAGTTAATCTCTCACCAGATCTAAAAATTCATTTTACCGTCGCAAGGTCATTGAATGTACGACAAAAAGTAGCTTAACTAAACGGCAATGTTCTGGAAATGGAACTTAGAAATCGACGCAAAATAAAACGGAGAAAAAACAAAAGAATACTCACGGGCTCAGAC
Organism: Phalaenopsis hybrid cultivar; assembly: GCA_002079205.1. Taxonomy (NCBI): domain Eukaryota; kingdom Viridiplantae; phylum Streptophyta; class Magnoliopsida; order Asparagales; family Orchidaceae; genus Phalaenopsis; species Phalaenopsis hybrid cultivar. Next base: position 43,223 of record JXCR01143097.1, on the reverse strand, counting down.
TCCAATTTGAGTGCGGGGGAGACAGGCCGCCCAGCAGATAATATCTGCTGGAGACGCAAGGGAAAATTTGACCTGAGGCCCGCCATCATATAGTTCCCTTCCAACTTTCTACAGTTCTCTTCTCACGAAGACCTAAGGAATCCAAAACATGACAAGCAACAAAAAGATCATCATTAGGAAAGTCACGAATAACATATACAAAACACGATCGAAATCGAAAAAACCTTCATGAGGGACAAAGAATTAAAGATCGAGAAAAGGGAGGAGATTCGCTGACCTGGGTATTGATTAAAGCAAGAAGCAGTTGCCGAGGAGCGGTGATGTGAGGAAAAAAACATCCGAAACGGTTTGACGGGAGGAAGACTGGAAGGCGAGAAGGAAGAACGCCACGAGACGAGAAAAAGAAGGTAGGGGGTAAGGGGTCGAAGAGATCGATTGCTACCCAACAAAGGCCGGGGATACTTATTGGAGCCGAAGGGGGAATAAGTCGGCAAACTCGGCCAAAGCAAATCGGTGGAAACAGGGTTAGAGGTTTGGGGGATTAGGGGATCATATATGCCTCTCGTGGCGCCCGGATTGTTTTTATGTNATCGATTGCTACCCAACAAAGGCCGGGGATACTTATTGGAGCCGAAGGGGGAATAAGTCGGCAAACTCGGCCGAAGCAATCGGTGGAAACTGGGTTAGAGGTTTGCGGGATTAGGGGATCATATATGCCTCTCGTGGCGCCCGGATTGTTTTTAGGCTAGATTGGTTCAAGGATCTAGGGTTAGGGTTGGTAGTGAAATCGTTAAAATCATGTTTTGTTCTGTAAAGGTGACAATTTTAGTAAAAACGACTTCCTACGTTTGCTATGAAAATGCNTAGGGGGTAAGAGGTCGAAGAGATCGATTGCTACCCAACAAAGGCCGGGGATACTTATTGGAGCCGAAGGGGCAATAAGTCGGCAAACTCGGCCGAAGCAAATCGGTGGAAACTGGGTTAGAGGTTTGGGGGATTAGAGGATCATATATGCCTCTCGTGTCGCCCGGATTGTTTTTATGCTAGATTGGTTCAAGGATCTAGGGTTAGGGTTGGTAGTGAAATCGTTAAAATCATGTTGTTCTGTAAAGGTGACAATTTTAGTAAAAACGACTTCCTACGTTTGCTATGAAAATGCCTATTTTTTTTGCAACGATTTTATTAGGTGCATTATTAGAAATAGTTACACACATATAGCACTCAAGTTAGATGTATTTACATTTCTAACCCTTACCCTTTAATTTTTATGTACACCTCACCTTTTCTATGCATGAAAAGATGTCTCCAAGGTTTTAGGTGTAAGATATGTAAATACATGCGAATTAGATGGTATGTATGTAAATGGCCAAAATATTATTATTTTGCCAAGTTTTTTTTTTTTTTTTTT
>JXCR01143097.1:12238-41807 GCA_002079205.1 Phalaenopsis hybrid cultivar | reverse complement strand
TTATTATTTTGCCAATTTTTTTTTTTTTTTTTTTTAATTTTTTTTTTGTTAAATCATATTTCATACTAGCAACTTGTTAACGATTGCATATCGAAATGATTACTTTGTCCCTACCTACAAATTAACGGGTTTTTCTTTAATGATATTTGCTAGTAAATAATATATTAGTAGTGAATATTATTAGGACATTTACAAATAATGCACTTGAAACATTAGGATATTGCATTCTAAATTATCTTGTGAATAATACAAATTAATAGATCGTTGGTCGAATGAAGGTAAGAGAAATAAGAAACAAATAATAATTGGTTTTTGTCAAGCTTTTGGGATCATCACAATGAAAATGAACATTCTATTTATAACCCTTCGGTAAGGTATCACAAATGACATGATTGTGTATCCATTTAATAGGAATGTTACTATAACTTATAATCATTTACGCCCTTAAATATTTGTAACTGAATACATATAATGGTCTTGTACTTGTTGTTGACGTTGTTATACATTTGTAACTGCTCCTACTGCAACTTTTTATTTGTAACTGTCAGGAATGGGCTTTTAGAATTCAATCGGTCAGCCCATAATAACTTGGTCAGATAAGTAATTTTCGTTTGATATGATGGTCTTTAGTTGAATATTGATCCTTTGTGAAAGCAGACGTCGGTTGAGAGAGTGCTACATGGTCGTGCAGTCTTCGTTGGGTTGGTTAGTATTTAGTTCGGTCGATTTCATAGCTGATCGATTTCATGACGAATGTCCAAACACAAATCTTCTTATGTGATCTAAGTGTTTTCTTGAAATCTGTGTTGGCATATTCCCGATGTAAATAATTAGTTCTCTGATTCTCTTCTTTGAAAATGACAATTTTCATAAGAATAAGAATTAAAGAATGATTGAACATATGATAAAGAAATAAATAATAACAATAATTTTACTCCTGTGCTTTCCTTGCCTTTTCCCTAAAAATAGGATGTTAAAATATTTTTTTTTTCTTTTCGCCATTCCCCATTCCCTCTGCTCATTAGTCGATCATATAAGCGATCAAATATGCAAGTTCTAAAAATCCAATAAGCAAGGAAGCCTTGCTGAAGGTTTTTGGGCTTCACGCCTCCAAAACTCACCTCCTCTAAAGATGAAAGAAAAAGAAACCTGGAAGTACCATCCAATTTCTTAAGAAACGGGTGGGTGAGGAGGTTCGACCAACTGAAAAAAAGGAAAACAGATGAGAAGAAAACGGTTGGTGCTAAAACGCTGGCCAAAGCGACAAAACCAGCTGAGCAGCCAACCGCAAAAATGCCTCGTGTGGAAGACCTTGAGGAAACAGTTGATTTCACACCGCTCATTGAGGTACTGAGTAAGAAAGACGAAAAAGTATTGGCTCTTACACCACTTCATCAATGTCCCGTCCAACCAACGTCTCAATATGGGGAACCCTCGGCAAAGGTCGCACAAGTTCTGCCAACTGATTTTGCTTTGCTTCACCTTCCCACTCTGAAGACTGCTCATAGTGATGCCCACCTCAAATAGATGATCCACTGCAATGTTCTGTTGATGAAGTTATGTAAAACAAAGCTCCGCAGACAAAAGATATTCCTCCTTTGTCGTTGATTGAAGGCAATCTCCGCTGTGGTACGTCCCCTCTCGTCGCAAGCAATTTCCATACTTCTGATATAAAGAGAATGATTGATAACTTAGCCTTTTCTTTTCATTAAGATTTTTAATTTATCCTTGCAACACAAGCTTAATTAGTACAGAGGAAACTATGGATATCATTGACTTTCGACTTGTAGAGACGACACACCAACTTTAACTAGAGGATTTGGTTGGTCCTTCTGCTCAAGTTGTGGTCAAAGAGGTATCAACTCCATTGCATCTTCAATCCTAACACCCCTTCCAGCTGATCTGGATATGGATACTGGCGGCAGAACGGATTCTCATGAGTCGTTAATCTACCGTATTGATGAGACTATGGACTCCCTTGCTCGAGCTGCAAATCTCCAGTGGGATGCTAGTGTATCAAACTTGCGAGAGGAGTTGGAAGTTATGTACGCAGATATGGAGGCTCTTTGGATCCTAGTTGCAGATATAGAGGCTCTTCGGACCAAGGTTGCAGTTATGGAAGCTCTATGAACCCAAGTTGCAAGCGTGGAGGTTCTCTGGGCCAAGTTAGTCGATATGGATGTTCTTCATGCCCAAGTTGCAGATGCGGAGGTTCTCCGAGCTAAGTTTATAGATACAAAAGTTCTTCAGGTCGAGGTAGCTTGCATGGAAACTCTCCGAGCTGAGGTGGCAAGTCTAAAGGATGAACTGGTGGAATTTTGGGTCAATAGTTGGATCTCTCACATACGCTTTGAAGAAGAGAAGATAGAGAAATATAAATTTGGAGAGCTTGTGTTGTACATGAGCTCGATGAACCATGAATTAGTTTTATCTGAAACAGCAAACGCCCGGGTTGTAAAATATTTCTTTCAGTAAATAAAATATTCTATAATTTTGTCATCATTATTTTTCTTGATTTTAGCATCGAAGTGCATCTTTAATGGTCTCGATGAGACGTTTCAGCTCCGACAAGGAATGAATATAAAGGTTTGAATGAATGTTGACCTCATTTTTAGTTGAGGTTTAGTTTTTCCTCTTTAGTAGCCTAAGGTCTAGCCATGACTTTCCTATTGACTATTCTTAGAAAACTAGACAAGGAACCCTCACCATTAGAAATTCTACCTTCCTATTGACTATTCTTAGAAAACTAGACAAGGAACCCTCACCATTAGAAATTCTACACTCATCTTTACTTAACTTTGAGTTTTACATATTGGTCCTAACCTCTAGCACTTAGTAGGTGGGTTCATTATGGGGGAGCTCAAGGAGAGTCCCCTTAGGACTGCTGGATCTTAAGGTTGACCCTGGGTGTTGGTTTAGGGCTTAAGGTACATACTTGCACTCACAATCATTCACAACCCTAAAGCTTCTAGACTTTCATCCCTTGAACTTTTGGGAGACTCAAGTAGATGGTCTCCTAGACCCACTAGCCCTAGGTTAGGGTTTAGCTAAGACCACAGACACAAAATGGGGTTTCTATTGGTTCATGACTCATTTATGGTGGTTAACTTCCCAATTCTACCAAAAATACTCAGCTTGGTCCTTTGCCCCTAAACTCCCCCAAATTACCTAAATACCCTTGAAACCCTAAATTTGGTCAAAATTCTCAAATTCGCCCAAAACATCCAAACCTGTTCAAAAACCATTACAAACATTTTGTAAACATTCAAATTACCTAAAATTATAAAAAAAAATGCTAAGTTACCAAAATGCCCCTCCTGGACCCAAAATTTTAAAAATTCTAAAAAATCTCAAAAATTTCCAAAACCTCCCAAATATTATCAATTTCATTTTTTTCAACAACCACATGACCCAATTTGGCCAATTTGACCATCTTTGACTAAAACCCCCAAATTGCCTTTTAAAGGTCCATTTTTTCCCAAATCTACATCAAATGTCTATCAAATTGGTCTCAATTTCCCCTAATTTTAATTCTAAACTAAAATTCACCCTTGATATGACCAATATAGACCAAATACAAGTCAAATTTGTCTATCATTTGAGCCTAATTTTGATTTAGATCAAAGCCCCAATTTTGGCCACATGACATAATCTCATCAAATTAAATGTCTTAACCCCAAAATTGGCACCCAATTTATGTTGAAAGCTCTTCATGAGGTTCCTATTGACTATTTTCAACAATAAATTTGGACTTGATCCAAGGCTAGCCCAACCTAGACCAAACCTAGCCCACTATGCCCAAATTGATCAAATTTCAAAATTCCTCCAAATTGACCATGCAATTGAACTCAAAACCGCATTCATCTTTCACCAAAGTTATTTCTTACAATCATATACACTAAATGCAACATTTATTTGGGCCAATTTACATGACTAGCCTGGCCCAAACCCAATTTTTGGTCATTTGCACCCACTTGAACCTATGCACTAAATGTGGCCTAACCACCCTAAAGCCATCAAATTAACTCCACCACAGCCATTAGTTGGACCCTAAGACTGAGCCAAAAACCATCTAACCCAAGCTATACGAGCCATGGACCAAGGGTCCCTTAAATTAAGGGATTTGATTTCCATTTTTGCTTAGGTTTAAGATACCTTTGCCAAAACAATACCTCATTGAAATAAATTGTTGTGACATATTCCCCTGACTTCCCTGAGCCAAGAGGTGACCAATGCCTGGCCGGCCGACCACCTTGGTGGCTGGAAAATGACCAAAACCATGGCCAAGACAAGGGATTTTTACCCAATTCAAACCCATAGGCCAAATCAGCCCAGCTATTCATTGGAGCTTCTCTGCTCTCCACATAAGCAACCAAATGCGCCCCTCAATTGGCCCTGGCAGCCAGCCTAGGTCATTTTATTTAAACTCCCCCTCCACGGCCAAAAAGAGAGAGCTTGAAGTTCCTTGGGGAGACTCTGTAAAATTTCTTCCAGGGCTTCCTGGAGACNGCTGAGAGGATGCCGACTGCCACTCTAGAGCTTCCACTACTCCCTCACCCGAGAGCTAACAATCTCACATTAGTTTTCAATCAACTGAACCAAATTAAGGATTTTAATCTGTCATCTTAAAATCTTCAATTCTACATCAAAAAAAATACATTTCCCTATTTATTTTCACTCAACCCCATGAATGACATCCTCTGTCATGGAATCAAATGTGATTCTTACTATGTAGTAGAAATCATAGTCCTTTCGAAACATATGTTTCTCAACACATTTTAACATTTTAATTGGTCAGATCGAAAAGTAAATGAAGATCGGAGTTCAAATCATCACAAATTTTTGACATTTAAAACCGTATAAAACAAGATCAATTATTCACAAAATCGAATCTCATTGTAATGAGAAGAATAAAGAAGACTACTCAGAATTCATGAGAAAGATATGATAAAACACGAATTTCATATATAAAAACAAGTTTACAAAACAAAGAAATAAAAGAACACAACTTATCTTACAATCTTTCCCAAGAAAATCCCTAGAAGTTCTCTTCAAGCACTTTCTCTCTTTACAAGCAGTCTCATCTCTCTCTTAGAAAAGTAATGAAGAAGAAATCTCTCACATTTCCTCTCCTCTTACAATCCTTGAAGAAAAGCTCTAAGCTCTTGACTTTCTTTCTCTCTCTCTATTGCCTTCTGCGAAAATACCTCACACGCCTCTTTTTTTTTAACGATAAAACGCGAATTATATATATATAAATAAGTTTACAAAAAAAAAGAAATAAAAAAATACAAATTATCTCACAATCTTTCCCAAGCAAATCCCTAGAAGTTTTCTTCAAGCAGTTTCCCTCTTTACAAGCACTCTAAATTCTCTCTTAGAAAAGTAATGAAGAAGAAATTCCTCACATTCTCTCTCCTCTTACAATCATTGAATAAAATCTCCAAGCCCTTAACTTTCTCTCACTTTCTCTCTCTCTTGCCTTCTTCGAAAATCCCTCACACGCCTCTTCCTTCTTTCAAACCCTAGACTTCCCTCTCTTTTATTAGAGATTGTTTCCCTTCAAAAAGAATTCAAAATTCCCTCGAAAAATTCTATCAAAAACTTAACCCTTTTCAATTTAAAAGACATGTCTATTGATCCAAGAGACATATCCCTTCATAAAAGAACCATCCAAAGCGTCTAGATGTATTGATCACTCCATGGGGTGTTTAGAATAAGTGTCCCTTTCAAAATTCGCGCAAAATTCATCCTGATCTGCCTCAATCCACAAAAACTCATCTATGGCGCCTCAGGCACTGGTTCTGGTGCTTCAAGCGCCGTGCTGCTTAAGATCATGTTGTTCTGGTTTCTGGCGCTTCAGATGCCAGTTTTGGCACTTCAGGCGCCAAAATCTCAAAATTAGCTGTTTTGACTCCAAATTTCATTATTTTTACTACTTTTGCTCCAAATGCCTAAAATTTATATACCTGCAACAAAAATATAAAAATACCCTTCTTTAAAGTGAAATATCACATAAAATAAGCATAAAATGTATAATTAAAACAACATATTATTTTGGTGTATCTGGCTTCAACAAATGAAATATTAATTGTAAGCTTCTTAAATATTTCCATAAATTTTGAAAATTGCTTATTCAATTTTTGTTGACAAAGTCTCTGAGGAAATGGAGATGGTGGTTTTTCTAAGTCAATTTTAAGTGGAGAAATTGATCTCTCTAAACCTTTCGGAGTATCCTCTTTAGGCTCTTTAATTTTTTTTTTCTTTGCTTCAGTCTCATTTTAAACTCTACCTTCCAACTCTTTTCTGTTTTTAAGTTAAACGACTTTTACTTGCTCTTTATTATGGTCTTATGGATTTAATTTTGATTACTAAGAAGCGTTCCTTGGGATCTATTAATTAATGAATTTGTTATTTATCTCAATTGATTATCATAATTTATAAATGTAGCTTCTTGACTTTGTAACTAATTTCTCATTTGTAACACCACTTCTTCTACAAACAACCTTTTCTCATTGAATTGTGGATTGTTGTTAAAATATTGAGGATAAGTAGGTCTAGAATTACTATTCCCTTGGTTGTTTCAGTTTCTCATTAGATTTACTTGGTTTTTTCCCTATTGTTGATTATTACCACCCAAAGTATTGTTTCAGTTAAAGTTAGGATGATTCTTTCAACCTGAGTTATAATAGTTTGAGTATGGGTTATTCTATTTGTTGTTTATGACATTCAAATTTTCTAATGATGCTTGAGAATCTACCATTTAACCTAATGAATACTATTTAATCATTGCAATTGGTTGAGAAAAATTCATTCCGAATTGGTCTAACTTCCTTGAAATTGCAACAACTTGATTTGCTAATATTGCAAAAGCATCAGATTCATGAATATTGACTACTTCCTTAGGATTTATCCTTTTAGAAGGTCGTTGAAAATTATTTGTAGTCATCTCTTCAATTAAAGCATAAGCATCATGAAATGGTTTGTACATCAATGAACCACCAGCAGCGGCACCAATAATAGATCTAAGAGATCTAGCTAATCCAATTTAAAAAGTTTGAATTATTAATCAATCTAGTATAGCTTGGTGTGGACACTTTCTCAGTGTTTTTTTAAATCATTCACATGCTTCATAAGTAGATTCCCTTTCAAACTGACAAAAAGATGTAATATCTTTTCTGAACTTAGCAGTTTTTTATGGTAAAAAATATTTAATAAGGAATTTCTGTGCTAAATCACCATAAGTTCTGATAGATCCAGATACTAACAAATGTAACCATATCTTAACCTTATCCCTCAGTGAGAAGGGAAAAATTCAAAGTCTTATAACATCATCTGGTACACCATCATATTTAAATTTAGCACGCAATTCTAGAAAATTGGCAAGATATAAATTTGTATTTTAAGTTAGTGTTCCCCTAAATTGATTATTTGATATCATTTGGTTAATAACAGATTTAAATTAAAATAAATTAGCTACTACAGCAAGTTTTTGAATACTACGATGAAGTTCACCTACTATAGAGTTTGCATAATCTCTTAAAGATCTAAACTCTTGATGAATTTCAACATTTTAATTATTTTGATTTGTCATTTCTTGAATTTTTTTTATTTTTTTCAGTAATTTTTAAATTTTAAATTTTTCTAATAGTTCTCTCTAATTCAGAATCATATGACACAAGTCCTATAGAACCTGAACTACGCATAAATTTCTAAGAAACACAAAAAAATTAAGAAAAAAACTTACAAACCAGAACTTTATATAAAAATAACACTACAATATTTCTATAATAAATCTAAAAAATTTAAATAAGACTCTATAAAAATAGAAATTTGCTTTCTAAAATTTTCTTCAAAATTTTTTTATATTTGTCATTTTGTTGTCTCTGACAACGGTGTCAAAAACTTGATCCTTGCTTTTATATGTAAATGCGATATATGCGACTATATTCTTAATTTTTCCTAACTTATAATTCTTACTTTTCAATGACGCCAAAACAATGATTACCAACAACAACTATGCAAAAACTTGACTTTAAAGCAAATAAGAATACAATTATTATATTTAAATATCAGATACTATGCAAGTATACATATCTTTATCAAGTAATATAAAATTTTTTAATTAAGCCCTGAATATCGAATCAACAGAGACAACAACACTATTTAACAAAAAATCAGAAGAAAATAGATAACAATTTATACTTAGCAAAATATTCTTACTCAAACTTTAGATGTTATATAAGGAATGAAAGTTCGATTCTTTTTGTAATTTTTTATGATTGAAAATAATGTAAACAACTAACTAAATTTAACTAGATACTTGTAAAATGAATGCAATATAAATAAAGTATCTTTTTCCTTATCATGAATTGGTAACAAGTATAGGAATTTTGCTGTTGTAGTATTTAAATTGTGTCGTGTCAAATACGAGCAATAATACTCTTTACCCTTATTAGAGATGCCGTAAAGAACATTGGCTAATTTAAAGTTTGAATAGTCTTGAAGACGGTTTAGGTAATGAAGATATTAGCTCTCACTCTGGAGTTTCCTCTTCTCCTTCCACTTGGGGGCTAACATCTCATATCAAAACCTAAAATTATAAATTAAATTGGGGGTTTTAGCACGTCACTCTAAAGTCCTTTAATTCTGCACCCATCAAAGTTTATTTCCCTATTTATTTGTACTCAATCATATGAATTACATTCTCATTCATACAATTTCATGTGATTCTTACGATTTGTTGACTAAGGCAATACCATCACAGATTTTATATGTTCTCACAATAGGTATTAACATCTTAATTGGCCAAATTAAGAAGTAAATGAAGTACAACATTTAAAATCATCACAACTTCTTCCAACATTAAAGACTAATACTTCACACAACTTCCATCTAATACTTAAACACTTATCATTTTAAGAAAAAATATAAAAAAATACTTATAATTTATGGAGAAAACACAACCACACTTAAGTTTGAAAGTAGAATTCATGCAAACAAATAAGAATTCTAATTTAAAACCAAATGTAGTCACAATGATAAAAATTTATCTCAAATCCTCTCTACCAAAGTCTTAAAGTTCCTTTAAATATTTTCCTTCACTTACAATATAAATTATAACTTAAAATAAAAAGAAAAGTGGTGGCGGCGACGACGGATATGGTCGTCGGCCGTCGTCGTCGGCGACGTGTGAAATGGAATTGGCGATGATGGATGATGGCTCTAATGTTCTCCCCTCTTCAATTTAAGTTTTGTTTTATAATTTTCCAAAAGTTGCATTGGTGTCTCTTCAAAATGTATCCACATTCAATGAATCTTCTAGAAGTTCCACCCTTTTAAAAGTCAATTGAATGAATTTTTGTGTCCATAACTATTTCTCACATTTCACCAAGGGTTGCTTCAAACACCTCTTCAAAAATTTGTCCAAATTCATTGAATCATCAAATAACTGCTTATGACGCTTAAGAGCGGGATACTGGGCACTTAGGCGCTGCTTTCTCTATTTCACTAACGCGTAAGCGCCTGTTCTGGGCGCTTAGGTGCCTCTGTTCTATTTTACACCTTCATTTTTGCTCCAAATTTGATTTTTTTTAACTCCTTTCACCGATTATCATCTATTTAATTGTACCTTGTTGACCTCACTTTTGGTTGAGGTCTAAAAATTTATTTAGTAGCCTAGGTCTAGCCATAGGATTTTCCCACTTTTGGTTGAGGTCTAGAAATTTCTTTAGTAGCCTAGGTCTAGCTATAGGACTTTCTGACTAATCTTAGAAAATTAGAAAAGGTACCCCCACCATTAGAAATTCAAAACTCTTCTTTCTACGTCTTAGAAAACTAGAAAAGGTACCCTCACCATTAGAAATTCAAAACTCTTCTCTTTACTCAGCGTCCAGAAAACTAGAAAAGGTACCCCCACCATTAGAAATTCAAAACTCTTCTCTTTACTCAACTTGGAGTTCCAAAACTAGAAAAGGTACCCTCACCATTAGAAACTCAAAACTCTTCTCTTTACACAACTTGAACAATGTTGACCTCACTTTTGGTTGAGGTCTACAAAACTTCTTTAGTAGCCTAGGTCTAGCCATAGGACTTTCCTATTGACTAGTCTTAGAAAATTTAGTACCCCCATCATTAGAAACTCAAAACTCTCCTATTTACTCAACTTGAAAGTCTACATACGTACCCTCACCATTAGAAACTCAAAACTCTTCTCTTTACTCAACTTGAAGTTCCATTAGCACTTAGTAGGTAAGATCATTATGAGGGAACTCAAGAAGAGTTCCTATAGGGCTACTTGACCTTAGGATTGACCATGGGTGTTGATTTGGAGCAAAGGTACACCATACCCTCACAATACCCTCACAATACCCTGACTAAGACCAATACATAAGGACTCAAAATGGGGATTTCATTGATCCATGGTTCATTTAGAATGATTCTCTACCCAATTGCACTTGAAATGCCCAACTTGGTCTTTTGCCCCTAGGCACCTCCAAATTACCTAACTGCCATTGGGACCCAAATTTGGCCAAAATTCCCAAATTTTGCCAAAATACCCAAAACTAATCAAAACTCTTTCCAAACACTTTGAATACATCCAAATTTGCCAAAACTGACAAAAATTTCAAAAAATTGCCGAATTACCAAAATGCCCCTTCAAGGCCCAAAAATCCAAAAATTCCAAAAATTCCCAAAAAATTCCAATAAATCTAAAATATTCCCAATTTTATTTTATCCAACTATACCATGGTCCAATTTAGTCAATTTGACCATGTTTGACTAAAATTCTAAATTAGCCCTAATATTGGCTAACACCCCAAATCTCAACAATTGAATGCCCTAAACTTCAAATTGGCATCCAGTTTTTGTTAAAAATCCTTTGTGAAGTCATTTGTGATCAAACACAATAATTAATTTGATCTTGGTCCAGATCTAGCTCAATTTTGACCTAAATTAGCTCCATATGCCTAATTGGGTCTAAATCCAAAACCCATCAAAATCCATCCAAATTGACTATTAAATCAACTTCAAAATAATTTTCATCCTTCATGAAAGTTGTTTATCATGATGTTTTACACAAAACACAATAATAAATTTGAACTTAGCCCATGGCTAGCCCAAGTTTGACCCAAACTTAGCCCAACATGCTTAAAATGGGTCAAAAATCAAAAATCCACCAAATTGATTAACCAATTGACCTCAAAATGACTTTCACCCTTCATAAAAGTTGTTCCTCATGGTCTCCTACACCAAATAAAATATTAAATTGAGCCAATTGACATGGATAAACAAACCTAAACCCATTTTTGGTCATATTAGCCCATGACCAAAATATAATGAAAATCAAACTTGATATTCCCAATCAAGCTTAACCTTAGCTAAACTCTAGATCTTAGAGTTAAGTTAAATTAACCATGGGTTAGCCATGATATTTATCCCTTAGGTAAGTATTTTTTTTAACCTTAAAGGATAAGTTTCATGCAAAATTAAATTACTCACCAACACTTGGCAATTTCCTATTGTGTCATTTTTCTTGTTTATCATGAGCTTTAGACTTCATTTCCAAGCATCCCAACTGAGCTAGCTCTATAAAAAAGTCATGGCCATGGCTATGGAAGAGAAGAAAGCTCACGCCAAACAAGGAATAGCCACTATAGATTAGTTAAACCTCCTCCAAAATATCCAAAATTCTTCTCCAAGCACAGAGAAGAAGGGCTCCACCATTAATTGCCCTCAAAGCCCCCTCTGTGAGTTCAATTTTGAGCTCAAAATCGAGCTTAAAATCAGGGCACTGCTCCAAACTCCACCAAAATCAAATTAACCTTGCACATCGTAATCCCAACCTACACAGCACCAAACTCCAAATAAATTGGCCCTACACCTTCACAACAGCCCCCATTAATTCCCCCTCTGAAATAGCCTCTACCATAGCTCTCAACCAACACCCAAAATCGGTTGTGGTCGAAATCATATGTAGGCCTTACACCAGAGCTAAAGGCTTCATACCTAGCTCTTTGGGACCCAACGAAGGTGTGAAGAATCTCTGATTGAGGCCAAACCTCTCGGAGCAATCCTCACTCACTCTCCCGAGCCTTCGCGAGCTCTCCATTTATTATGGCTTGATTTCATATTATTTTTACTNGAGATCAAGCCGGACGATCCTCTGGAACGATACGGCGGGACGCGTTGCAGCTGACTCAGAAGGCGGCGTCGAATAGGAGTGCGCCGCGTGGCTGTTCGACGGATCCGTTGATCGAGTCAGCCCGCAGTTTGAATAAATAAATAGGGGTATTTAACAAATTCAGAAAATACCTTCCAGTCAGCCCGTGGTTTGAATAAATAAATAGGGGTATTTAATAAATTCAGAAAATAGCCAAAGCCAGTCCGCGGTTTGAATAAATAAATAGGATATTTAAAAAATTCAGAAAATAGCTCCTAAACTTATTTGAATAAATAAATAGGGGTATTTAAAAAATTCAGAAAATAGCTATTAAACTTCAAAATTTTTGAATAGATAAATAGGATATTTAAAAAATTCAGAAAATAGCTATTAAACTTCAAAAATCATCAAATAAATAGGCGTATTTAAAAAATTCAGAAAATAGCTATTAAACTTCAAAAATCCATATCTTTGTGAGAAAATTCATAAAAATAAAATAAAAATACCCTCTTGCTCAGTGAACAGAGGAGAATCATGTGAAATTATTTTCACATTAATTTGATACATATTTAGTTTTATAAAAATTAATTAGTGTTAAAAGTTTTTCAATTCTCCATTCATATTGGATTATCACCTTGACCCCAAATTTTTATATTTTGTAGCCTCTGTCTAGGTGCACAATTTGAGTATCTTTTCAAAGACATAGGAGATCTCTAGACATAAATCTTAATTTTTTAAGTTTTTATGAATTTTCTATTCAAATAATTATAAAAAACTGTATGTGGCTTATAAAATTTTAAAAAAGTTCATGTAAGTTTATTATGGCTAGAGTAGTCTTAGGAAATAATTTCATAATTTTTAAAAATCAAAACATTATTATTTTGAGCAAACCTTAGTTTGCTTAAAACATTTAATTTGAAGCACACAGAGATTAAAATCACTTGATTTTTATTCTCCACTGTGTTTCATGAGTTAGATAACTCACCATAAAAATTTCAAGTCATTTGGAGATCATTTAATATTTTTAACTGATTTTTAAAAGTGACCATCAAATTTGAAACTTAAATGATTTTTAAAAATCAAAATATAACTCCAAAAATTATGAAACTTAGTTTTTTGAGTTTTTTGATATTAGGGAGATTTAATAAAAAAAATATATGTTTAAAATAAAAACATAATTTTTAGGATATTTTTAATTATTTTTAATACTTAAAAATAAATAAAAAATCATAAAATATTAAACTCATGGAAATATTTCAAATTATTTCCTAAACACTTAGGAATCATTGGAATATTTTTCCAAGGTCTAAAAATAAAGATATTTATTTTTTAACCTTAAAATGATTTTTAAGGCTTAAAAATAGATTTTTTACCAAAATAATTCAAAAAAATAAAATTAAAATCAGAAAAAATAAAAAATAAATTTCTCTGGGTTCCCTGACCTCAGAGAGATTTTCCAAAAATATAAAACATATTTTTCAACACTTAAAATATTTTATTTTTATTAATGTCCCCAAAAATTTAATTAATTTCAATAAATCACAAAAAATTCAAAAAATTATGAAATTTTGTCCAAAGGACTTTCTGGTCTAGGGATAGCTCACATAAAAATTTCAAGTGATTATGAGTTGTCTTGGTCATCTTTTGGAATTTTCTTTGAAAATGCACATTTTTTCATGAAAATAATTAAATGAATTAAATTAAATTTTGAAAATTTACATTTTCTCCTTTGATGTCTTAATTGACTTATCAGTAAGGTTACATAAAAATTTCAAAGTCATTTGACTTAAATTTGACAAATTATGAAATTTTGGACCCTTAGGGGCAAAAATGTAATTTTGGATATTTTGGCCTTAATGAACATTTAGGCTTAATCAAAATGGGAAATAGGTAATTTCTGATATTAATTAACTCATTTGATGATTTACAATTAAAAATGAGCTTAATTGGTAAAAACCACTTCACTTTGCCAAATTAGAAGTTAAAAGAATAATTCCCATTATTATCAAAATTTTGGAAATTTCATTAGCATAAAGATGACTTTTGAATTTAGGGGTATAACTTTGGAAATCAATGATTTCACCCCCTTATTTGATAATCACNTTTGGGTAGATTTGGGAATTTTTGGCCAAAATTGGGGTCCCAAGGGCAGTTAGGTAACTTGGGGGTGTCTGGAGCAAATGACAAAAGATGTCAAGTAGAATTGGATAAATATCCATTCTAAATGAACTGTGGATCAATAAAACCCTCATTTTAGTAGAATTGGATAGATATACATTCTAAATGAACCATGAATTAATGAAATCCCCATTTTGGGTCCTTATGTATTGGTCTTAGCCAGGGTATTGTGAGGGTATGGTGAGGGTATTGTATACCTTAGCTCCAAACTAACACCCAGGGTCAATCCTAAGGCCAAGTAGCCCTATAGGAACTCTTTTTGAGTTCCCTCATAATGATCTTACCTACTAAGTGCTAGAGGTTAGGACCAATATGTGGAACTTCAAGTTGAGTAAAGGTATACAATACTCTAAAAATGAAAAATTAGAATATTGGTCCTAAAAATTATAAAAATCACAAAGATCATAAAAATATTCTAAATCACTTCCTAAACACTTAGGAAAAATTAGAATATTTTTCTTGAATTCAAAAATAAAGATATTTATTTTTGAACCTTAAATTAATTTTTTAAGGTTTAAAAATGGAATTTTTACAAAATAATTTTGAAAAATCAAATAAAAATAAAAAAATACAAAATAAATTTCTTTGGGTTCTCTAACCTCAGAGAGATTTTTCAAAAATTAAAAAATCTATTTTTCAACACTTCAAATATTTTATTTTTATTAAAGTCCCCAAAACTTCAATTAATTTTAATAAATCACAGAAAATTCAAAAAATTATGAAATTTTGGCCAAATGACTTTCTGATCTAGGGCTAGCTTACATAAAAATTTCAAGTGATTAGGAAATGTTCTGATCATCTTTGGAATTTTCTTTGAAGATGCATATTTTTGCATGAAAATAATTATATGAATTAAACTAAATTGTGAAAAATANAACTCAAAACTTAATCACAAACATCACAAAAAATATAACTTTAACTAAATTAAAACGTCTCTATTGGAAGATGGGGAACCCTCGGAGGAGGTAACCTATACTTCAACCAAATTAAGACGTCTCTATCGGATGATCGGGAATCCCTCAGAGGAGGTAACCTACACTTCAACTAAATTAAAAGGTCTCTATTGGAAGATCGGGAACCCCTCGGAGGAGGTAACCTACGATAACTAAATTAATATGTCTCTATTGGAAGATCGGGAACCCCTCGGAGGAGGTAACCTACGGTTTAACGAGTTTTCCCACGGTCTAAATGAAACTATGGAACTCATTAAGTTGAGTTTAGTAAGTTCGTTTAATTAAAACGTCTCTATCGGAAGATCGGGAACCCCTCGGAGGAGGTAACCTACGGTTGCTTAGTAAAATGTCTCTATTGGAAGATTGGGAACCCTCGGAGGAGGTAACCTACGGTTGCTAACAAGTTTAAAACGTCTCTATTGGAAGATCGGGAACCCTCGGAGGAGGTAACCTACGGTTGCTAACGATAAAACGTCTCTATTGGAAAATCGGGAACCCTCGGAGGAGGTAACCTACGGTTGCTAACGAGGTTTTTCCACGGTAAAGATGAAATTATGGAACTCATTAAGTTGAGTTTAGTAAATTCATTTGGACTAAGTAATTCCAATTAAAAATAGTGGTGCCGGGACGATGGAACCGTGGGATCTTGACCAGTGTCGCTTTAATCAACTTTAATATGCCCATAATAAAATTTAAAGAACTTTAACCATAGGGTCACCTGATTTGACATTATAACCAAATGACCTAGAAAACTTGAACTCTGCTACAACGAGGAGCTTGGAGCTTACATGGTGGGCAGCCCGGTCATCTTCAACAGCAAGAGGATCTACACTAATACATCCCTTCCTTAGCTTTAAACAACAAAGTCATAGGATATCAAGGTTGTTTGCCAAGTGCAACATAAATCCTCAAACACATAAGGCATTTGTAGATCCTGTTGTACAATCTAAGCCCTAAACTTGCCTTAGGATTCTGAGGTTGTCGTTCGTCATGACTCGAGGTTGTTTGCCTAGTGCAACATAAATCCTCAAACACATATTTTTAGCTTTGTACAATCCTGTTGTACAATCTAAGCCCTAACTTGCCTTAGGATTCCGAGGTTGTCATTTGTTTGTACAATATCAAGGCATTTGTATAATCCTGAATCTAAGCCTAGTACAATCCTGTTGTACAATCTAAGCCCTACCCGCATCCTCAAATAGCCATAGGAATTCGAGGTTGTTTGCCTAGTGCAACATAAATCCTCAAACACATATTTTTAGCTTTGTACAATCCTGTTGTACAATCTAAGCCCTAACTTGCCTTAGGATTCCGAGGTTGTCATTTGTTGTACAATCCTGTTGTACAATCTAAGCCCTAAACTTGTCTTAGGATTCCGAGGTTGTCGTTTGTGTACAATTCTATTGTACAATCTAAGCCCTAACTCGCCTTAGGATTCCGAGGTTGTCATTCGGCAATCCTGTTGTACAATCTAAGCCCTAAACTCGCCCTAGGACTCCGAGGTAGTCGTTTGTTACGACTAATCCTCACATCTTCAAGGTTATTTGTGCTGATTGCTTCACACAAATGTAAATCCTAATAAACACCTCACATCTTCAAGGTTATTTGTGCTGATTGCTTCACACAAATGTAAATCCTAATAAAAAATTGTCTCACATCTTCAAGGTTATTTGTGCTGATTGCTTCACACAAATGTAAATCCTAATAAATCCTCACATCTTCAAGGTTATTTGTGCTGATTGCTTCACACAAATATAAATCCTAATAAATTCCCTCTTCAAGGTTATTTGATATTGCTTCACACAAATGGCATTTGTACAATCCTGTTATACAATCTAAGCCCTAACTTGCCTTAGGATTCCGAGGTTGTCACGCATTTGTACAATCTTGTTGTACAATCTAAGCCCTAAACTTGCCTCAAACACATATTTTAGGCATTTGTACAATCTTGTTGTACAATCTAAGCCCTAAACTCGTCTTAGGACTCCGAGGTAGTCATTCGTCATGACCTAAATCCTCACATCTTCAAGGTTATTTGTGCTGATTGCTTCACACAATCATTTGTCATGACCTAAATCCTCACATCTTCAAGGTTATTTGTGCTGATTGCTTCACACAAATGTAAATCCTAATAAATAAAAAAATTGCAGGATGAAACATCTAAATGTTCTCTTAAATTGAAGCCAAATAATAGGATAGCTTGGGAAGTCACCGAAGTTCTCCTTCGGATAAGTGATNATAACCAAATGACCTAGAAAACTTGAACTCTGCTACAACGAGGAGCTTGAAGCTTACATGGTGGGCAACCCGGCCATCTTCTACATTAAGAGGATCTACAACAACACATCCTTCCTTAGCTTTAAAATAATAAAATCATAGGAATTCGAGGTTGTTTGCCTAGTGCAACATAAATCCTCAAACACATCTTTTAGGCATTTGTACAATCCTGTTGTACAATCTAAGCCCTAACTCGTCTTAGGATTTCGAGGTTGTCGTTCGTCATGACCTAAATCCTTACATCTTCAAGGTTATTTGTGATGATTGCTTCACACAAATGTAAATCCTAATAAATAAAAAAGAATTACAGGATGAAACATCTAAATGATTTCTCCAAAATTGAAGCCAAATAATAGGATAGCTTGGGAAGTCACCGAAAGAAACATCTAAATGATTTCTGCTAAATTGAAGCCAAATAATAGGATAGCTTGGGAAGTCACCGAAGTTCTCCATGATTTCTCCTAAATTGAAGCCAAATAATAGGATAGCTTAGGAGATTTCTCCTAAATTGAAACCAAATAATAGGATAGCTTGGGAAGTCACCGAAGTTCTCCTTCGGATCCGTGACATCCTCTAGTGTTTCCTCCTTTGGACTCCAAAACAAAATGTTCCAAATTTGAATTAATCCTCCTTCACACTTCTTAGTCCGATATCTTTAAAATGTCCTTACCATTTGAACTTNGGAATAATCAAGACATCAATGTTCACTGAGCATCAGGTTGTTTTTAGGATGAATTATTAAGCAACATAATAAGATGAACCCAAGGCCTTTTACCAGACATTAAGAAGGTTGCATGGACCTGCTCCCTACTCTTAATTGTTCACTGAGCATCAGGTTTTTCCTAGGATGAAAATGGACTTCACTGAGCATCAGGATATTCAGGATGAATTATTAAGCAACATAATAAAATTTAAATGGATTTGAGCATCAGGATGTTCTTAGGATAAATTATTAAGCAACATAATAAAATTTAAATGAACTCATCTGAGCATCAGGATATTCAGGATGGGATTATTAAGCAACATAATAAAGTTTAAATGGACTCAAGGCTTTTACCAGACATTAAGAAGATAAACATAATAAAGTTTAAATGGAACCCAAGGCTTTTTACCAGACATTAAGAAGGTTGCATGGACCTGCTCCCTACTCTTAACCTGATTCACTGAGCATCAGGATATTCAGGAGGGATTATTAAGCAACATAATAAAGTTTAAATGGACTCAAGGCTTTTACCAGACATTAAGAAGAAAATGGACTCAAGGCTTTTACCAGACATAAAGAAGGTTGCATGGACCTGCTCCCTACTCTTAATCTGGTGAATACTTTAGGGATCTACAGATATTAAGAAGGTTGCATGGACCTGCTCCCTACTCTTAACCTGGTAAATACCTTAGGGATTGACATAAAGAAGGTTGCATGGACCTGCTCCCTACTCTTAATCTGGTAAATACCTTAGGAATCTATTAAACTTAATATGTTTCACATTAGAAGGTTGCATGGACCTGCTCCCTACTTAACCTGGTGAATACCTTAGGGATCTATTAAACTTAATATGTTTTACTTAATAATATTATCATTAGGGATCTACTAAACTTAATATGTTTTACTTAATAATATTATCCGTACTGGTGAATACCTTAGGGATCTATTAAACTTAATATGTTTTACTTAATAATATTATCCTTAGACACTGGTGAATACCTTAGGGATCTATTAAACTTAATATGTTTTACTTAATAATATTATCCTTAGATGGTGAATACCTTAGGGATCTATTAAACTTAATATGTTTTACTTAATAATATTATCCTTAAATGAACCCAAGGCCTTTTACCAGACATTAAGAAGGATGCACGGACCTGCTCCCTACTCTTAATCTACCCAAGGCTTTTTACCAGATGTTAAGAAGGTTGCATGGATCTGCTCCCTACTCTTAACCTCAAGGCCTTTTACCAGACATTAAGAAGGTTGCGTGGACCTGCTCCCTACTCTTAACCTGGTGAAATAGGGATCTATTAAATTTAATATGTTTTACTTAATAATATTATCCTTAAAATTTAAGGACCCTCAATATACAACATAGAGTTAAAAAGGTTTCCAAAACTTTATTTTTCCAGCTCTATAAACATAAATTGCTCTGACATGCATTTTGAGTTGCAGGTGGTGAAACGAGAAGACTCGTCAGGTACACTTTTACAGTTTACAGCGTTTTACAGTCTTTCTTGCACTTTTTATGCTTGTATTTACATAACTGCATAGAAAATATAAAATTGCATAAATCAACTGCATGTTAAAAAACAAAACAAAACCAAAACCAAAAATAAAATTTCAAACAAAAAAAAATACACTCACAACACTTGTATTTACATACCTGCATGAGAAAAAAAAAAATAATAAAATTGCATAAATCACCTCCACAACATAATTTATGCTTGTATTTACATACCTGCATGAGAAAAAAAATATAAATCACCTCCACAACATTTGACATACCTGCATGAGAAAAATAAAATAAAATTGCATAAATCACCCCCACAACATTTCAAAATTATACAACTCAAAACTTAATCACAAACATCACAAAAAATACAACTTCAACTAAATTAAAACGTCTATATTGGAAGATTGGGACCCCTCGGAGGAGGTAACCTACGGCTACTAACGAGGCTTCCCACGCTCTAAATGAAATTATGGAACTCATTAAGTTGAGTTTAGTAAATTCATTTGGACTANATGATGTAATTAACTATAGGGGCTTGCCCTTATAAGAAGCTTTTCCCGAACCCAACATAATATAAACCTTATTTAATTCCTTATATTAAATAGAGGAACTTGTCGGCCAATACATTGGTTTCGCAGACCAAAAAAATGTCATAACTTTCTTTAGTTTATTTGATCGCCAATACATTGGTTTCGCAGACCAAACATAGGGGAATTTGTCGGCCAATACATTGGTTTAACAGACCAAACGGATGTCATAACTTTCTTCATTTATTGATCGAGCCTCACCCTCAATTCTTGTGTTTATCCTTCGAGATAGATACAAAATTTGAGGTAAGGCTCTTTCATCTAAACTATGAAAATATCGAGCCTCACCCTCAATTCTTACATTCATCCTTCGGGAAACTTTCTCTAGTTTATTTGATCGAGTCTCACCCTCAATTCTTGTGTTCATCCTTCGGGATGGATACTTTAGTTTATTTGATCGAGCCTCACTCTCAATTCTTGTGTTCATCCTTCGGGATAGATATTTCTCTAGTTTATTTGATCGGGTCTCACCCTCAATTCTTGTGTTCATCCTTCGGGATAGATACATGATTTGAGATAAAGTGCTCTTTCATCTAAACTATGAAAATTATGGGGTCAATTTGACTTCATCTCTTTCATTTAAACTATGAAAATTATGGGGTCAGTTTGACTTCATATTTTTCAAAACTAAATCTAGTTTATTTGATCGAGCCTCACCCTCAATTCTTGTGTTCATCCTTTGGGATAGATACACGAAGGTAAAGCGCTCTTTCATTTAAACTATGAAAATTATGGGGTCAGTTTGACTTCATCTTTTTTCAAAATGTCATAACTTTCTCTAGTTTATTTGATCGAGCCTCACGCTCAATTCTTGTGTTCATCCTTCGGGATAGATACATGATTTGAGATTTGATCGAGCCTCACTTTCAATTCTTGTGTTCATCCTTCGGGATAGATACATGATTTGAGGTAGATCGAGCCTCACCCTCAATTCCTACATTCATCCTTCATGTCATAACTTTCTCTAGTTTATTTGATCAAACCTCACCCTCAATTCCTACATTCATCCTTCGGGATAGATACAGGATTTGAGGTAAACATCTTTCATCTAAACTATGAAAATTATGGGGTCAGTTTGACTTCATCTTTTTCAAAACTAAAACTTTTATATTTAAACTATGAAAATTATGGGGTCAGTTTGACTTCATCTTTTTCAAAACTAAAATTTTTTTAACCTAAACTATGAAAATTATGGGGTCAGTTTGACTTCATCTTTTTCAAAACTAAAATTTTTAAACCCAATACATTGGTTTCACAGATCAAACGGATGTCATAACTTTCTTTAGTTTATTTGATCGATTTATGAAAATTATGGGGTCAGTTTGACTTCATCTTTTTCAAAACTAAAATTTTTTAAAACGTCATTCTGAAGCGGGCAACGTGATTTCAATTTCGATGACCGACAGCTTCTTACGGGCAAACCCTACACCAAAAATAGTGCCGACATACCTGAAAGAAAAATACAAAAATACATTTCATTAAAGTGCAATATCTCAAAAAATAAGTATAAAAATGTGCACATAAAGACTATTTATTTTAGGTGTATCAAAATTCTCCAAACTTAAAATGTTACTTGTTCTCAAGTGACACTTCAATCTTTCAAAACCAATATAAGTAGATTATGCGCATGATTTTCTTTAGTATATTCTAAAGTTTTGATCTAGAAATGTAGTAGTCCAATTTTAAAAAAAAATTATTAGTATATGAGACCAACTTAAAAGTTTAGAAAATTTTATTGTAAAGAAGTCTGAAATATGAGTTTCTATTTAGTTCATAAATATTGTAAATTCTTCAAATATAGAACTTAAACATTCTATCTTCTCAACTTAAAAATTTTATTAAGAATAATTATATTTACTATATTATATCCTTAAATTTAAGAGTTTCTCAAGCGTTATACTTTAAAAAGATTAGATGTTGAACTAATTTAGTGAAGAAAATAGGCTTATTTATAGGTCTCAGAGGAGGGCATTTTCATTCTTTATGTAAATAACCACATGATTTAATCGTCTTCATTGATTCTTTTTTATCATATGTTGTTTGTTAATGATCTGATTGTCTTAATAACCTCATAATCAGGTGATCATAACTCATGAGATTCCTGTCATCAAGATGCTCAATTTCACTATAAGAACATCAAATTTATAATTATTTGACCTCCCAAATAATCAACTAAATCCACCAAAAGTAGTTTAATGACTTGATTTGTGCTTGATTTTTCTTAGATTTGATCAATTTTAATATCATTGGGCTCATCAAGCCTGTCAGTTTGACTATAATTTTGTTGAAATCATAGATCTTGATGAATTTTAATATGAATCATAACTTTTTTACATAACTTTTTTTACTCAAAAAATATTTTGAATTCCATGTCGAATGCCTTGTCATTCGTATTAAATGATAAATTTAGTTGATGTTAAACCAAATCTACAACTTACAAACAAATCCTGAACTAATTTATATTACAATATACTATGAAAAATTATTTTGAATATCCATCATACTAAACAATCATAACAATTCAATTTGTAAAAGAACTATCTCACCATTTTTATTAAATTAAAATTTATTTTATTGTTATTTAATTATCAGTCCGTCTTAATAATAAAATATAGTGATTAGGAGATCTATACAGCAAAAAGAGCTCTTAATTATAGTGATTTTAGCCCTAATTGGAAAAGCTTGCTTAGGTTGGATGTTTTGAGTCAAAATCATATTCTGATCATTTGACATTCCGTGAGTAGCGTGGTGTTTGAGCTTTCGTGGCCCGTGGGTTGTGGGCTGGTGGCCCAATCTTCCTTTTATGAGTTACAAAGGTGGTCCAATCTTCATTTTATAAGTTACACATTTATTTTTAGTTGATAAGGCCCGATCCAACCGCTTAAGAGAATGATATTAATAATAATAACAAAATAATGACTCAATTTTAGAAGCTGAAATTTAATGATTAGGTTTTTTAACATTTTTTGTTATGCATATCTTTCGGAGTTGGGTTATTTCTTTAATAAAATCAAGAAATACATTTAATAAAAATTTACATACATACTTAATAAGTCTAGATTTTTCAAGTGAATCTCATCCAAGATATAGAGCGTATGATATATTAGAGAAATAGAAAATGTGTGTGTGCACGGTAGCGCAAGAATTTAGATAAAGTTAATCAGTAGTATTTTACTGTAGAAATGATCATTCAATTGTAGATTTTAGGAGAACCTAATGTACAATTACATGTTTGTCTTTATTTTAATAGGGGCGTC
The DNA here is from genome assembly GCA_002079205.1 of Phalaenopsis hybrid cultivar. NCBI lineage: Eukaryota > Viridiplantae > Streptophyta > Magnoliopsida > Asparagales > Orchidaceae > Phalaenopsis > Phalaenopsis hybrid cultivar. The sequence continues at coordinate 18,170 of JXCR01143097.1, read as the reverse complement.
GCAAGTTATTATGACATATTTTCATATTCATAACTGATTTTGGGCACCCTTTCACATTCATAACAGAATTTGATACCTATTTTTTGTATTTATAACTGTTTGCATAGGGGCATTTGATGATCAGATAACATTATTGCTTGGCTGAAAGTTATCGATCAACCCTTTGAAGACCCTTTCAAGGGAAAGTTCTGAAAAGAGACACTTTAGTCTCCAGACAAATGGTAAGTCTCCGTAATCTGATAGACAACCCTCCCTAGACAAGAAGCTTTCTTAGAGGGCCGGAGAGGCATTCTGTGGGGGCTCTCTACCGTTTTATGAGGACCTCCGAAATCGGTTGAGGGAGCTAGTAATGGAAGAATGCTCTTAGGATTCGACTCCTATCTTTTTGTTCGGTTGTCCTTCTGTTTGGTCTGCTTAGAATCCTAATCAAAGAAATTGAGGATTTGATACTCTATATTTTGACTATTTTGACAGTGTCCTTTTGCGTTTGTCGATGGGACCCGTTGTTTGTCATTTGGTCAACAGACCATCGGATTTCCTAGAGATTNCCAACAACAACTAAGCAAAAACTTGACTTTAAAGCAAATAAGAATATAATTATTATATTTAAATATCGGATACTATGAAAGTATGCATATCTTTATCAAGTAATATAAAACTTTTTGATTAAGCCACGAATATCGAACCCACATAGACAACAACACTATTTAACTAAAAATCAAAAGAAAATAGATAACAATTTATACTTAGCAAAATATTCTTACTCAAACTTTAGATGCTATAAAAGGAATGAAAGTTTGATTCTTTTTGTAATTTTTTATAATTGAAAATAAAGTAAACAACTAACTAAATTTAACTAGATACTTGTAAAATGAAGGCAATATAAAGAAAATATATTTTTCCTCATCATGAATCGGTAACAAATATAGGAATTTTGTTGTTGAAGTATTTAAATTGTATTGTGTCATGGAAGAATACTCTTAGGATTCAACTCATAACTTTTTTGTTCGGTTATCCTTCTGTTTGGTCANTATAGGAATTTTGTTGTTGAAGTATTTAAATTGTATTGTGTCATGGAAGAATACTCTTAGGATTCAACTCATGTCTTTTTGTTCGATTGTCCTTCTGTTTGGTCTGCTCAGAATCCTAATCAAGGAAATTGAGGATTTGATACTCTATCTTTTGACTGTTTTGACAGTGTTCTTTTGTGTTTGTCAATGAGACCCGTTGTTTGTCATTTGGTCAACAGACCATCAGATTTCCTAGAGATTCATGTTAACATATTATTGATGTAAAATACCACTTAATTCTTATTTATTTATATATCTAACATTTTATATATATATATATATATATACATATCAGTATTTGTCAGAGGTCCAAATAATGATTTCCCATACGCTAGGCCCCATGATTAGGGCTGTAAACGAGCCGAGCTTGTGTTCGGCTCGTTCTAATTTGACTCGCGTTCGAAATCGACTCGTGTTCGAAATGACTCGTGAACAGTGTGTTCGTGTTTGACTCGAATAATATTTTCATGTTCGGCTCGAAATTGACTCATTAGAATATAAAATTATTTTATTAAATATTATTTTTTTTAAAAAATAATTTTGTCTAAATTTTTTTTAAGAACAAATTTCATACAAAAATTCAGATAGTTATTAACTTAAAAAAATGATAAACTCAAAAAACTTTACAAAATTGATTGCAAAATTTTATACATGAATATTAATATTATTTGACAAAAATTTACAAAATAAGAATCAATTTATTACAAATTTTAAAATGTACCAACTAAACAAGAGTACCAAAAAAATCTCAAAATAAAAATCAAAATCTAAAAAAAAAATTGTATTGAATATTTAATTCTTATTATGCTTTACATACAACTCAAATTACTAAAACTAATTTCTGTAAACCACAAGCTCACGCCATTAGAGCTCCTGACAAGCACCGAGAGTAGAAACATAACTTTCTTCGGTGCAGTAGATTGTAGAACCGGAGACTACGATGGTCGTTGGTTGATCTCTGCTATCATTCCTTATTGATAACTGCAGAAAAAAAAATATAAATTTATGGCTGCTAATAATCAGCAGTTTATGACTGTCAGGTAAAGCTCTTACTTTATTGAGTGAAAGATCATACATCCTTTTAAACAAAATGAATATTTTGGGATTGCTTATGCTTACCAATGTAGGTATTCTCTATTAGTTGGATATTACATTTTTACCACCTAGCTGTATAAAAAGATGCATTTGATTTTTAAAAAGTTGTAAAAGTGATAAATGTAAATATTAAAGTTTAGGTAAATGCCCCAAAAAAATATAAATACAATGAAAATCAATCATTTTCCCATCAAAGATAAAGAGAAATTTGACATGAACACAATGAAATGGTATCCAAAGTATAAGTCGTATATTCAACTCCGAATGTGTCATCGCCTGCAAACTACACCAATTTCCTGCATACAAAATAATGCATAATTATTTGAGACAATTACATACATACCACCGAATTCCTACATATTTACATATCTAACATCTAAACTTTATTTTTTACATTTATAGCACCCAAACCATTCACATCTCTGAAAGAAGAGAAGAAGCTGCAAGCAGACAACAATGAAACAAGTGTAATCTCATTAGGTCTGATAAATTCCTCAAATTGCATACTAGAAATGAATCATTGAGGACCAAGACACAACATCCTGATCAGACATTATGTCAAACACTTTATGTGCACCAAAAGCATCTCCAAAAGGCCCATAAGCATGAATAAGCGCATTCCCGACAAATACAAAGGAACTAAAACCAAACTTCAGTATCAATGAATGCAAATTAGTACTCAAACAATACAGAATCAACAAACATACATTTCAAAAGCCTCCACACAATAATTTAAAAGCCTAAAAAAGATGGGCAACCCAGCACTTAAATGGGGCACCAAACTCCCTTAAAAACAGTAAATAATACATCCGCGAAGAGATTAAAGTTGATAGTGTTAGATGTGCAAATACCCAAGAGCCGAAAGATTTAAAATGGTTGCAAACTTGTGTTGCCTTCCAAAATTAAGGGTAATAATAATCATCTAAGACACAATTTCATATTCTTATCCTAAAATGGTTGCAAACTTGTGTTGCCTTCCAAAATTAAGAGTAAGAATAATCATCTAAGACATCATTTCATTTTATTGAGAGTAAAATTCTTCCATTGTGTTTTCTCCATGCCATACAAATCTTGGTGTGATAAATAAAATATACTTCTAAATAAAAAAGACATTGTCACTTGCATAAAACGTTGTCTCATCACAAAACATAAGCATAATATGAAGCATAAAATGTAACAATATGGGGCAACAAACAGTGAGACAGATGATTCCAGACCACATCATTTCCTCCCTCCCCTCAATTTACTCGGGTAAAGCCACTTCAAGTTGTTCCTCTTCCATTAATTCATGCTGGTAGAAAAGATATATCAATATTAGTTTTAAGATGAAAAAGAACATTTGCTATAGAAGCTAGTTATTAAGAGAATTATCATAGTTGTTTCAAACGACTCGTGGAAGATCTAATCCAACTAGACGAGCACATAAAGATGCCTTAAAAAAATACAAATCCTATAACTATTGGAGAGCATCAAATAGCCATTTCTCAACTTATGCACATTAAGAGTCAAAACAACAAGTCACAAGAGCTTTCAAATCTTCCCCAAACCAACAAAATTGTAATTTTGAATAATTCTTATACAACTACATATTTAACACCTACAGTTTGATATTTACATTAGTAACCTTTTGATATTCAGAATCAATATATGCAGAGACACATTTTTGCCTTTGAGAAATAAGTAAAAGTAGTATATATAAGAAAACCGACGCTCATGTTTGAGATATAAGAATACATGAGAGTCGAATGATCATGCTTCTATATACAAATATCCAAGTTCAGGTGTTAAGCATGTAAAGTATAAGAATACACTGCATATCTAATGATAACTTTGAAACATATTAAACCAAATGTAGATTTTCCTAACATAATTTCAACGAATAACACATATTTTTCTTTCAATCCTACGGCCACAAATATTCTATTTTTTTGCAAATTTACACATATACCAGACAATTCTTATGTATTACATGTCTAACACCTATACTTCTATTTTTTGCATTCATACCAACTTAAACTTTAGAATGCAATCTTGGGATCTTAAGATTTTGTTATTTAACAAAGACCTGAAAAGAACAATCATTTCTAGTCAAAGAATAGCAGCTCATTCCTCATCCATACCCAAGATTAGCATACTGAATCACCAAAGTTTACAACAGTAGCAAAATATAATGCATAAGAAAAAGAAAGTAATAGTTTAGTGCCATTTAAAAACAGATATTAGCCAACTGGTGATTCCATAAAGACAGATCATTCCATACCAAATCAAAACTCTTTAAGGAATATCATGTAGGAACTAAATATAAACCACTTAATCAGATTTACATATACATAAATCTAAATGTGTTGACCTCACTTAATCCAAAAGCCCTAATTTTATAATGAAAATCTAAATAAATCTAACATTATAATGAAAAACCACTAAATCTAAATAAATCTTCTACAAGCCCTAAGATCACTAGAAAATCTACATAAATCGAAAAGAAATTTAAGAAAGTTTAAGACAAGAGGCATATATGAAGATAAATATGAAATATTACTGAAAAGATACCAAAAAATAACACATATGTCTCCAAACAAGCAGCCGTGCAAGACTATCGAACAAACAAAAACAACAGCCGTGCAAGACTATCGAGTAAACAAGCAAGAATACCAATCAATCGAGTCAACAGTGCCGACAAGGAGAAGTAGAGATTAGATAGAAGAGCATAGACAACAAGCCCTAAGCTGTCGCGGCCGTCGGAGGAGTATAGTCGCAACTCGCAAGAGGGAGAGGGCGTCAAACGAACTAGAGAAGTTTCGAGAGACGGAATGGGAGGCCGGTTAGTGTTTTTCCGTTAGTGGTATATATTTTTTTAAATAATTTATTTATTTAATTTTTATTACACAGTTTTGTATAATTAATATTGAAATATTATTAGTAATAAATTATTATATATTATAATTTATAGGATTTGATTTAATAAAATGTGATAATTTATTTATTTAGAAAAATTTAATTAATTATAATTTATAATATTTATGATTCATAGAAAAATTAATATCTTATGTATTCAAGAAACTAAGTGGTTTGGAGAAAAGACTAAGGAGATTGATAATTTAGGTTTTAAAATTTGGTATTTGGGTAAGAGTCGCACTAGAAATGGTGTAGGTGTAATTATAAATAAGAGTTTGAAAGATAATGTTGTAAAAATTAATAGAGTTGGTGATAGAATTATAGCCCTTAAGATTATCATTGATACTAAGATTTTTAATATTATAATTGTTTATGCTCCTCAAGTAGGTTTAGATACGGGGTCTAAAGATAAATTTTGTAATGACTTAAAAAACTTAATACAAATGATACCTCTTGAAGAAAGAATTTTTATTGGAGGAGATTTAAATGGACATGTCGGTAGAGTGGTAGAAGATTTCAGAAATATTCATGGTGGCTAAGGTTTTGGAGTAACTAATGAAGAAAGTAGAGCTATTTTAGATTTTGCTTTAGCGTATGATTTTGTTATTACTAATACTTTATTCAAGAAAAGAAATATTTTAGATTTTGCTTTAGCGTATATTTTGTTATTACTAATACTTTATTCAAGAAAAGGGATAAACATCTTATTACTTATAAGAGTGAATCTAATATAACACAAAAAGATTATTTTCTTATGAGAAGAAGAGATCGTCGTGATTGTAAAGATTGTAAGGTCATTCTAAGTGAAAATTTAAATACCCAACATCATTTATTAGTTTTAGATTTTAAGATTAAGAATTGTAAAATGAATT
>JXCR01143096.1:9666-33650 GCA_002079205.1 Phalaenopsis hybrid cultivar | reverse complement strand
AGGTACCCTTAGGTCAGAAAAACACTATGACCAAATTTCATGTTTTGTTGAATAAATCTCTACAATTTTTATTTGATTATGAATAAATTTTAATGGTTTAATTAAATGTAAAATAATGTTTTAATTACCAAAATTATCTTTGTATTTTTATTAAACCTCTCTGAGTTCGGAGAACTCAGAGAAATAAATTTTGTATTTTTATATTTTTTAATTTTTTATTAAAATTATTTGAATGGGAAAATAAGAAAAATTAGAAAAAATATCCTTTTGAGCTTCATTAACTTTGCTTGAGAGGGGAGGCCTGATATACCTAAAATATATAGTGTTTTTAGATACATTTTTATACCTATTTTTGAAATATTACGCTTTAATGGAAGGTATTTTTGTGTTTTTCTTGAAGATACAAATAAAAATGTAAAAAATGCTTAAAGGAGTGAAAAAGGATCAAATTTGGAGCAAAAAGGTGAAAAATGTGACGCCTAAGTGCCAGATCCGACGCTTATGCGGCGATTAAACAGAGAAGGCCGCACCCAATTGCCAGAAGTCCCACACTTAACCGTTAAATTTGGAGCAAAAAGGTGAAAAATGTGACGCCTAAGCGCCAGATCCGGTGCTTATGCGGCGATTAAACAGAGAAGGCCGCGCCCAATTGCCAGAAGTCCCACACTTAACCGTTAGTGGTAGTTACTAGATGAGTAAAGTCAGTTTATACAAATTTTGAAGAGGTTTTTGAGACACGCATTGACTCCATAGGTGGTTATAACCACCACGGACAAAAATTATCACGAAATGATGCATCTCTTTGGGAAATACATCGAATCTAGACATATTTTAAAGAGTTTTCAAGGCACCTCTTGAAAAACTATAAAAGAAAGAAGAGAGGACTTTGAAAGGAGTCTTGAAACTACTTTGAAAGTTTTGAAAGTTCATCAATTTGGGAAGTTAATTCGAAGAGATTTTCAGGCACCACTTTTACTTTTATTTTATCCTTTTTGTTAGTTTATTTTGAGTTATTATAAAGAGAAAAGATTCAAAGGAACTTCAAGAGTTTGGTGAAGAACTTGAGATAAGTTCTTATCTTTTTGCTTTGAGACTACTTTTTGTTTTATTTGAGACTTGTTGTTGGTTTGATAATGATTTCTACTTTTAAAATAAAGTGTTGTTTTATTTTCTCCATGGAGTCTGAGTAGTTTTCTTTATTTTTTTATCTTAAAATGATAATTAATTAAGTTTTGGATGGGAATTGTGTAGAGTATTGATCTTTAATATTGGAAGAAGTTGTGATGATTTAATTCTATGCACTTCATTTACTTCTTGATTTGGCCAATCCAGATGTTAAAATCTGTTGTGAGAACATGTAAGAACTGGGCTGGTATTGTCTCAGTCAACTTTTGGAAAAAATCACATGAGGCTGTATGAATGATAATGTAGTTCATATGATTGAGTGAAAATAATTAGGGAAATATTCTTTAAAGGGTGTAGAGTTAGAGGACTTTAAAGTGACAGGTTAATGCCCCAAATTTCATTTATTATTTTAGGTTCTGATACGAGATGTTAGCCCCAAGTGGAGGGAATCGAGGGAAGTCTAGTGTGAGAGCTAATATCTTTCTTGCCTAGCCGGTCTTGAGAACTATTTAAACTTTAAATTAGCCAATGTGCTTTAGATCATCTCTAGTAAGGGTAAAGAATATTATTGCTCCTATTTGACATAATACAGTTTGCATACTTCCACAATAGAATTTCTATAGTTATTACTGATTCATGATAAGAAGAAAGATATTTTTCTTATTAATTTTTTTTCATCTACAAAACTCTAGTTATCTTTTCAAGTTGTTACTATTTTGTCAAAATGTTAAAAATATCAAAAATATTTTGATTTTTATTACTGAAAAAATATATTTACTTTAAGTAATTGTCATTTTAAAAATATAAAGTTTTCTAAAAGAGCATATTGTATAAACTCCCTGTGGGTTCGATATTCATGTCTTAATCAAAAAGTCTTATATTACATGTTAACGATACATATATTCACGTAGTATCCCAATATATAAAAATTAAAAGTTAAATTTATATTTTTTTCAGGATCAAGTTTTTGGTTTTGTTGCAAACTAAGGAAATATAAGAGAAATACAAGAAAAATTATTGTTGTACTTTGCATATTAGCAGTATCAAGGGATTAAGTTTTGGCGCCGTTGCCGGGGAATCGAAAGCAAAATTTCTTTTTTTAGAAAGTCTGATTTAAACTTTAAGTATTGTATCTTACTTTCTATTTGTGTTTTGAATTTTATTTTTTTATTATATTTTAGTTTATGCGTAGTTTAGGTTCGGAAGGACTAGTGCCCCACGATTCTAAATTAGAAAGAACTATTAAAAAAATCAGATATAAAAAATTTAAAATTTAGAAAAATCCAAAAAAATTATAGAAATGGCAAACCAAAATAATCAAAATGTTGAAATTTATCAAGAGTTTAGACCTTTGAGAGATTATGCCAACCCTACTTTAGATGAACTTCATTGTAGTATTCAAAAACCTATTATAGTGGCTAATTCATATGAGCTTAAACCTATTATTATCCAAATGATATCAAATAATCAGTTTGGGGGATCACTAACTAAAGATCCAAATTCACATCTTGCCAATTTTCTATAATTGTGCGCTACATTTAAATACGATGGTTATCAATTGATGTTATCAGACTTAGGTTATTTCCTTTTTCACTAAGAGATAAAGCTAAGATGTGGTTGAATTCGTTAGCACTTTGATCTGTCAGAACTTTGGGTGATTTAGCACAAAAACTCCTTGCTAAATATTTTCCACCATGAAAAACTACAAAGCTTAGAAATGATATCTTTTAATCAGTTTGAAGGGGAATCTATTTATGAAGGATGGGAAAGATTTAAAGAACTCTTAAGAAAGTGTCCACACCATGCTATACCAGATTGATTAATAATTCAAATATTTTATAATGGATTAGTTGGATTTCTTAGATCAATTATCGATGCCGCTGCTGGTGGTTCATTGATGTCAAAACCATTTCATGATGCCTACACTTTAATTGAAGAAATGACTACTAATAATTTTCAATGGCCTTTTGAGAGGGCAATTTCTAAGAAAGTAGCCAATATTCATGAATCTGATGCATTTACCATGTTAGCAAATCAAGTCGCTGTCGCTGCAATTTCAAGGAAGTTAGACCAATTTGGAATGATTTCTTCTCAACCAATTTACATGATTGAAGAGAATTCATTAGGCTAAATGGTAGATTCTCAAGCATCACTAGAAGCTTTGAATGCAATAAATAATAAGCAAAAGAACCCATATTCCAATTATTATAACCCAGGTTACAAGAACCATCCCAACTTTAACTAGAATAACAATTTGGGTGGTAATAATCAGCAATGGGGGGATCAACCTAGGAAACACATTGGGAAACTGTAACAAACAAGAGAATAATAGTTATAGATCTACTTATCCTCCAAGTTTCAACATTAATACAAAATTTAAGGAGAAGAAGTTGTATATAGAATAAGTGGTGTTCCAAATGGGAAATCAATTACAAAGTCAAGGAGCTACAATTAGAAATATCGAGAATTAACTTGGGCAAATAAAAAATTCTTTAAGAAATATATCCCAAGGAACACTTCCTAATAATACTAAATCAAATCCAAAAGATCAAAATAAAGAACAAGTAAAAGCTGTTCAACTTAGAAGCGAAAGAGAGTTGGAAGGTTGGGTTCAAAAAGAAATTGAAGAAAAGAGAGAAGAAATTGAAGAATCAAAAGAGGACGCTCTAAAAGATTCAGAGAGACCTATTTCTCTGCTGAAAATTGATTTGGAAAAACCACCACCTCCATTTTCTTAGAGTCTTTTTTAGCAGGAAGTTGGATAAGCAATTTTCAAAATTTCTGGAAATATTTAAGAAGCTTACAATTAATATTCCATTTGCAGAAGCCTTAGAAAAAATACTAAGCTATATAATGTTTATGAAGGATATTCTCAACAGAAAAAAGAAGTTTGAAGAAAATGAGACTGTTACGCTTAATGAGGAGTGCAGTGCGATAATTCAGAAGAAGCTTCTTGAAAAGCTTAAAGATAGTGGTAGCTTTTCAATTCCATGTGCAATAGGAGACAAATTTTATGGGAAAGCTTTACGTGATTTAGGTGCAACCATTAACCTTATGTCATTATAAATATTTAAAAGAATGGGATTAAGAGAAATGACCCCTACTACTATAACTTTGCAGTCAGCAGATCGTTCGTTAACATACCCTAAACGAGTTATAGAGGATGTCATAGTGAAAGTGGATCAATTTATCTTTCCTGTTGATTTCATTTTGTTAGATTTGAAGGAAGATAAAGTGATACCTATCATTTTGGGGAGACCTTTACTAGCTACAGGAAGAACAATGATGATGTGCAAAAAGGGGAATTAACAATGCACATCAATGATCAAACTGTTAATTTTAACATTTCAAGATTAATGAAATACCCTGGAAAAGGTAAAGATGATGAATGTTTTAGAATGGATGAATAAGATATCTAAGTGAATGTCATTTCAAGACTACTTATGAAGAAAAATTTGAAGAAAAAGATTTGGAGCACAAGCAAGAAGAGGAATTAGATCAATGTGAAGATCTTTTTAAGATTCAAACTATGTCGAGAAAGTTAAAAACTTTTGGACAAGATAGACAAAGAAAATTCATTTTGTCCATCAATTGAAAAACCTCAAGAACTAGAGTTGAAGTTACTTCCTGATCATTTAAAATATGCCTTTTTAGGATATTCCTCTACTTTACCTATTGTAATTTCCTCAAAATTAACAATGGAAGAAGAAGAAAGGTTGATGAAAATTATGAGAAATTTTAAGAAAGCCTTTGGATGGAAAATTGCTGATATTAAAGGAACCAGTCCTTCAATTTGTATACATAGAATTCATATGGAAGAGAACTGCAAACCCAGGGTTGATCTGCAAAGAAGATTGAATCCTATTATTGAAGAAGTTGTTAAGAAAGAAATTTTAAAGTGGTTAGATGCTGAAATTATCTACCTTATTTCTGATAGTGCATGGGTTAGTCCAATTTATTACATTCATAAGAAAGGAGGAGTAATTGTAATTGTAAATGAACATAATGAGTTAATACCTACTATAAAAGTTACAGAGTGGCGAATATGCATTGATTATAGAAAATTAAATCTTGCCACTAGGAAAGATCATTTTCCATTACCCATTCTAGATCAAATGCTGGATTGCATTGATTATAGAAAATTAAATCTTGCCACTAGGAAAGATCATTTTTCATTACCCTTTCTACATCAAATGCTATATAGACTAGCTAGGCATACATACTTTTATTTTTTGTATGGATATACTGGTTATCACCAAATTTAAATTTCTCTTGAGGATCAAAAGAAAACAATGTTTACCTATCTTTATGGTACTTTTGCTTTTACAAGAACGCCCTTTGGTTAATGTAATTCCCCTTCTACATTTTGAAGATGTATGATGGCAATTTTTTGTGTTTAGAACTTCTTTTGACTCATGTCTAGAACGTTTATCTAAAGTTCTTAAGCACTGTGAAGAAAAAAATTTAGTCCTTAATTGGGAAAATTACCAATTTACGGTAGCAGCAAGAAATGTATTAGGTCATAAAATATCAGAAAATTGTATGGAAGTACATCCTGCTAAAATTCAGGTGATCGCAAATTTACCTTATCCAACAAATGTAAGGAAATTATGAGTTTCTTAGGTCATGCTGGATTCTATTGACGATATATTAAAGACTTTTCAAAGATTGCTAAGCCTTTATACCATTTACTAGAGAAAGATGCAATTTTTAGTTTTCATGAGGAATGCTTAAATGCTTTTAAATTGTTAAAAGAAAAATTAATCACTGTACTAGTTATAGTTTCACCAAACTGGGAAAAACCTTTTAAATTGATGTGTGATGCTAGTGATTATGCTAAAAGAGTTGTTTTAGGACAAAGATATGATAAAATTTTCAAACTTATTTACCATGTCAGTAAAACTCTTAATGAAACTCAAATTAATTATACAATAATTGAAAAAGTGTTATTAACAATAGCCTTAATGAAACTCAAATTAATTATACAACAACTGAAAAAGAGTTATTAGCAATAGTATATTTCTTTTGATAAATTTAGATCATATTTAATTGGAACTCATTGTAGTAGTGCATACAGATCATTATGCATTAAGTATTTAATGAAAAAGAAAGATGCTAAACCTAGACTTATAAGATGGATTCTTCTTTTACGAGAATTTGATTTTGCAATAGTAGATCAGAAGGGGATTGAAAATCAAATTTTTGATTATTTGTCCAGGCTTGAATTAAAAAAATCACTCTATTTTAAAAATGAAATTAATGAATATTTTCCAGATGAAAAATTGTTCACTATTAATGAGTGGTGTGTTCCGTGGTATGCCGACATTGTGAACTTTATTGTTAGTGATATTATACCCTATGAAATGACATACTAACATAAGAGGAAATTTATTTCTGAAGCTAAAACTTATTTTTAGGATGACCCATTTTTATATAAACAAGGAAAAGATTTGATTATTCAAAGATGTGCACTATTTATGAGATTATCCAAAAATGTCATAATTCTAACTTTTGGGGACATTTTGGTGTTGATAAAACAACATACAAAATTTTACATTCTGGATTTTATTGGCCTACAATTTTTAGAGATGTTAATGCTTATATCAAAACTTGTGATAAATGTCAAAGAGTAAGCAATATTTCTAGAAGAAATGAGATTCTCCTCAATTATATTCTAGAAGTTGAAATATTTTATGTTTAGGGATAAGATTTCATGGGACCATTTATACCATCTTTCGGAAATTTATAAATTCTGTTAGTAGTGGACTATGTATCCAAGTGGATAGAAGTTGTTGCTTTACCTCGATGTGATGCTCAAAGCATTGCAAAATTTTTCAAAACAAATATATTTTGTAGATTTGGGATGCCAAAATTTATCATTACCGATAGGTGAAATTATTTCAGAAATTCCATAATAGAGAAGTTATTAAAAAAATATCATATAAATCATAGGATTGCAACTATTTATCATCCTCAGGCAAGTGTTTTGGCTGAATTATCCAATCAGAAAATTAAAAGAATTATTGAAAAATCTGTGAATCCAACAAAAATAGATTGATTAGTTAAACTTGAGTATGCTTTGTGGGCTTATAGTACTACATATAGAACTAATATAGGAATGTCCCCATATAAGCTAATATTTGGGAAAGCTTGTCACTTACCAGCTGAACTTGAGCATAAAGTATATTATGCAATTAAAAAGTGCAATTATAATTTTAAAGATGCTGGTGAGAAAAGATTATTACAATTAAACGAGCTTGAAGAGATAAGGAATGAATCTTTTGAAAGTGCCAAAATTTATAAAGAAAAGATGAAAATGTGGCATGATTGAAAGATTCTTACTGAAAATTTTTAACCAGGGCAGCAAGCTTTACTGTATAATTCAAGGTTAAGATTATTTCCAAGGAAACTTAAATCCAGGTGGATGGGCCCATTTATTTTAATGAAAGTTTATCTTTATGGAGCTGTGGATATTAAAGGTCCTAAATGTGAGAAAATCATTAAAGTGAATGAACATAGAATGAAACCTTATTACATAAGGGATCGGTAGAAGTTTAATGATGTAATGATTTTGGGTCAACCAGAGTAAGCACTGGTTACGTCGAGCTGACAACGTAAAACCAAGTGCTTTGTAGGAGGCAACCCATAAGTATCAGTGTGTTTTTGTTTTTATTATTGTTTTATGTGTGATTAAGAAAATTAGGGTAGTATTTTTGAGACAATTATGTGTTAGTATTGATTTTAAGACTTAAATTAGTGATTTAGAAATGTTAAAATGACAACGTTTAAGTTGACTTGTGCAAAAAATGTGCACTGGTGCTTAAGCGCTAAATCCGACGCTTAGGTGCAATAGTTTAAAAACATGTGCAAAATTAATATTCTAGAAGGAAAAACCACCGACAAGTTTGTAAAAATTTGTATTGGCAGTTTCTAAACATGTCTGGGAGTTATTGGAAGAAGTTAGGTCTATAAATAGAAGGGTTTAGTGAAGGAATTTTACCCCAGATCATTTTTAGCCCTAAAGCCTAAAAGAGAGAGAGAGAGAGAGAAAGAGAGAGATTTTAAGATGATGTCTTCATGGGAGATGGATTTGAAGAAGAAAGAAGATACCAAGAGGAAGAAATCCATTAGTCATAGTGCATAAGAGATGTATAACAGTTTCTTAGTCGTCGTATTGAAGGGATATCAGAGAAAATCAACAAAATTGAAAATATCATGTCTATGCTGAAGACTAAGGTATTGGAGATTCATGCACATCTTGAGCATATTGAATGACAACTGAAAATACAATTTAGCCACACTAGTTATGTAAAGGAAGCGGATAAGGAGATGTTTCTTAAGCAAAAGTGGATTGAAGAAGATTGCATCAGAGCACTGTCTGTTTTATCAACTTTATATTCCAGTTGCCCCAGGAGAGAGTAATAAAAGACCTGAATTTGTTCCTTTTAATGAAGAATCCAAAAAAGTTCTATGTTTGTTTTTGTGTGATTAAAGTCGTTTTCTTTTAAGTGTTTCTAGTGCTTAATACATGTGTTAGTGTTTATATCACATATGTGTTTAATTGTGAATGTGTGTTAAGCGTTTTGTACTTAAGAAAATTTTCTCATCCGAGACTTTTTGGAGTGAGAATTAAGTGTCAATAGTATTTGTACTTGTTTGTAAATTAATATAAGTTTATTTTTATGAAAATTTTGTGTTGTTTGAGCCTTGAACTGAAATAGTTAGTAAGGAAAATCTAAAGAGAGAGAGAGGAGTTATAAGAAGTTGAAAATAGTCAATTAAGTGCTATGAAACCATTAAGGGGTGATTTACTTAGGAAAATAGTGCATTTTACTTAGATTTAAAGATTTTAAAAATAATGCACTGGCATCTAAGCACCACATATCGCGCTTAAGCATGAGCTAACCCAAGAGGCAGCCGCCAAAGCGCCATTTACCAGCGCTTAAGTGCTGCTTCGCGAACGATCAAAAAGTGAAATTTTTGTCTGAAATGACCTTTTTTAACGCCTCCCATCATTTCTACCTCTCAAAATCGCAATTTTTAAGGGCTAGGGCACACCATTAATAGGAAATTTCTTGGTTGAATCAAGAAAAATTTGCTAGATTCGGATTCCTTGAGGTAAGAGCTTTACTTCTATGCAAAAATTTTGGATTTTCACCATGTATTTTGAGCACATTTGGAGAAATTTAAAAATTCACTATTCATGTTGAAAAATGAGGAAAAATCTATGGAAATTGATTAGGAAGTTTAGTTTGTGCTTTCAGAAGTTTAGTTTAGTGAGTTCAATTAGATTTTTGATGTTATCTTTGGAATTTATAAAATTTAAAGAATGACACCAAGAATGAAGAGGAGTAAAAAGAAAAGCCTTTTTGATTCCAGCAAATTTGTTAGTTCGAAGGCACAAGATCAATACAGTGATGGTCTACAGTCACGAAAATTTATTCAGGAGCGATGTTTTAGAAATCCGGGTGGAGACCTGGAAGATTTAATTGTTCATCGACAGTAGGAATAGTTCTGTTGTTTCTCTACTATTGCAGTGATTTCTATTTTGAGGGAGTTCTATGCGAATCTCCCTAAAGCTGAAGATAATCGAGTTATGGTTCGAGAAAAGTTGGTACCTTTTTCTCCAGATGTAATGAACTTATTTTACTATTTACCACTAGATACTTTATGTTTTTATGAAAATTATAGTCCTACTGAACCGGAGTTAGACAAGATTATTTCATACTTGACTATTAGGAGAGGAATTTGGAAGATTACTAATGAGAGTAGAGCAAATTTCCCAACTTCAACGTTATGCACACCATCAAAGGCCTGACACTAGTTCATTTCTACTCATCTGCTTTCGACCAATCATCTCAGTGAAGTGACCAAAGAAAGAGAAACGTTGAACTATTGTATTCAAGAGGGAAAGCTCATCAACACTAGAGCTTTGATCCGTCAGACTATAATCAGTTCAGCTATAGCTGTTACAACTGCAGGTCTGGGATTTGCTTCCTTGATCTTTTCTTTGTGCGAGCAGGTTGGGGTTAAATATGATAGGAAGTTTTGTTACCTCTAAAGCTCATCACAAAGGTGAATGTCAAGACTTATTCTGAGCATTTGATTTTTAGCTGGAGAAGAAGATTTTGTAGGAGCTATGGAATGGAAATGTTTGTTGCATCTACCTCTGCTGCTTCTTCATCTAGACCATCTACTTCACGCGCTTCTACATCTCGAGGTGAGTCTATTGATACCTGAGATGAGTTATTGCAGAAGATGATGGATAATATCAATTTTACTGCTGATAAGGTAGAAAATTTAGAGTGTTTTGTAGATCATACTAATAGTTATAATAGGAAGAGTGATTATGAAGAGAAATTCCACTCATCTTTTGAAAGCCTGATTAGAGGTGAACTAAGAGTGCAATTTCCTCCATATCCTTGATATCTTGATTATGAGCTTGCAGAAAGGTGGTATAGCGATGATTCTGAGGATGAAGAGTAGAGCTAAGAGATTCATTTTATGATTGTAATATGATATGAACTATGTGGTCTGGGCTTGCTACATTTTCAGTTGTGTGTTGTTTTGGACTATGTTCTGTTTTGGACATTTATGTTTTATATTTTTATAACATTTGTTGTAGTTAGTATTTTATTTTTAAATTTTAGGGTAGTAGTTATTGTTTTGTGTTTAGTAATGTGATTTAGTTAGTTTAGAACATAACATAATTTTATATCTGTTATAAAGTAGAAAATCTTGTTATCTTAGATCTTAAACTTGAAATTCAAAAATTGCTACCTTTTATTTTTCTTTTCTCTTGTTTGCATGTTCGTGTTTATGTTGAGATTGTGAAGTCAGTAGTGTGTATGTTTTCTTTTATGTTTATACCCACTGTTTAGAAGTCTATTTGAGTCTCCACATGTTAAAGTAAAATGAAAATTTTAAAAATTTGATAAAAAATTAATTTTACTCCTCTTTTTAGTTTTATACTTGTATCATTAGGGTTTAAAATTTCCGTTAGCATGTTATTTTTAAATTTTCATTCCTACTTATAATATGTTAAAGACTTAACTTTGGGGGGATGAAAAATATTTAAAAAAAAACTGGAATTTTATTTGTTCACAAATGTGCTACAAGTGAATTTGATTTGAAAAGAAAAAAATTGATTATGTATATAAGGTTATATTAGGGAAGTAAAATTTGATTTAATAAATGAGAAAGAAAATTTAGTTAAAATTTTTAGTAATAAGAAAAACTTTAAAGTTAAAAATTTTTAGTATAGAAAATGATTAATATAAGTGACTATCTTTAGTAAGAAAATTGTTAAAAAGTTTTTAGATGAGAAAATGATTAATATAAGTAACTATCTTTAGTAAGAAAATTTATATTTTTGAAAAGATACTTTAGACATTTATTTTTAATACTTAAATTTCTTCTATTAAAATAATTTTCAAAACTATTAGTATATTTATAAGTAAAATACTTACATCAAGACTTTGTTTTAAAAAAGGAGAAGTGGAATTCAAAATCATTAAAGGCCTATCCAGATACAGTAATCCTTGCCTGAAAAAGAAAGAAAAGAAAAAAAAAACAAAGAAAAAGAAAAAAAAAAGAAAGAAAAGAAAAAGGAAAAAATAGGCAAAAAAGTTAAGAGGGAGAAGCTTGAGGATTAGTGCCTAATCAAAAATTGGTCCTACATTTGATCTTTTTAAAGTGTAAGAATTAAGAAAATCTTAAGCTTATAGATATAATATAGTAAGTAAAATTATTTTTAATGAAAATTTTTAAGTGGAGATTATAAAAGAACTAAATTCTGAATTTGGAAAATTTATAAAACATTTTTGAATTAGTTAGAAACTCATATTTTCATCATTCTTTACTTTAAGAATTTCTAAAGTTTAAGTTGGTCTCATTAAATGAATATTTTTCNATATAGTAAGTAAAATTATTTTTAATGAAAATTTTTAAGTGGAGATTATAAAAGAACTAAATTCTGAATTTGGAAAATTTATAAAACATTTTTGAATTAGTTAGAAACTCATATTTTCATCATTCTTTACTTTAAGAATTTCTAAACTTTAAGTTGGTCTCATTAACTGATTATTTTTTTCTAAATTAGACTGCTATATTTCTAAATCTAAATTTTAGTAACTCCTAAATAAACTCATATACATATCATACATATGTAGTTCTTAAAGATTGAATTGTCACTTGAGGACAAGTAACATTTTATGTTTGGGGAATTTTGATACACATAAAATATATATTATTTTTAGACACACTTTTATACTTATTTTTGAGATATTACGCTTTAATGAAAGGTATTTTTGTGTTTTTCTTGCAGATATAAATAAAAATGTGAAAAATGCTTAAAGAAGTGAAAAAGGATCAAATTTGGAGCAAAAAAGTGAAAAATGTGCAAATGAGTTTTGGTGCCTAAGCGCCGGATCCAGCACTTAAGCGCCGGTTAAATAGAGAAGGCCACGCCTAAGGCCTAGAGGCAATTACTATACGAGTAAAGTNAAAGATTGAAGTGTCACTTGAGGACAAGTAACATTTTAAGTTTGAGGGATTTTGATACACCTAAAATATATATTATTTTTAGACACACTTTTATACCTATTTTTGAGATATTACGCTTTAATGAAAGGTATTTTTGTGTTTTTCTTGCAGATATAAATTAAAAGGTGAAAAATGCTTAAAGGAGTGAAAAAAGGATCAAATTTGGAGCAAAAAAGTGAAAAATATGCAAATGAGTTTTGGTGCCTAAACGCCAGATCCAGCACTTAAGCGCCGGTTAAACAGAGAAGGCCGCGCCTAAGGCCCAGAGGTAACACGCATAAGCACCAGTGGCAATTACTATACGAGTAAAGCCAGTTTCTAGAAATTTTGAAGAGGTTTTTAAGACACCTATTGGCTTAATAGGTGGTTATAACCACCATGGACGAAAATTATCATGAAAGGATGCATCTCTTGAGGAAATACATCAAATCTAGACATATTTTGAAGAGTTTCCAAGGCACCTCCTGGAAAACTATAAAAGAAAGAAGAGAGGACTTTGAAAAGAGTCCTGAAAATACATGAAAAGTTTTGAAAGTTCATCAATTTGGGGAGTTAGTTCGAAGAGATTTTCAGGAACCACATTTACTTTTATTTTATCCTTTTTATTAGTTTATTTTGAGTGATTGTAGGAAGAAGAGTTTCAAAGAAACTTCAAGAGTTTGGTGAAGAACTTTAGATAAGTTTTTATCTTTTTGCTTCGAGACTACTTTTGGTTTTAATTGAGACTTGTTGTTTGTTTGATAATGATTTCTACTTTTAAACTAAAGTGTAGTTTTACTTCTCCATGGATTCTGAGTAGTTTTCTTTATCTTTCTTCTTAAAATGATAGGTAATTAAGTTTCTCCATGGATTCTGAGTAGTTTTCTTTATCTTTCTCCTTAAAATGATAAGTAATTAAAGTGATGGATGGCTCCATAGATTCTGAGTAGTTTTCTTTATCTTTCTTCTTAAAATGATAAGTAATTAAGTTTTAGATGGGAATTTTAGAGAGTTTTGTTGTTTATTTTTGGAAGAAGTTGTGGTGATTTAAATCCATGCACTTCATTTACTTCTTAATTTGGCCAATCTGGATGTTAAAATCAGTTGTGAGAACATGTAGGAACCAGGCTGGTATTCTCTTAGTCAGCAATTAGAAAGAATCACATGAGGTTGATTGAATGAGAATGTACTTCATATGATTGAGTGAAAATACATATGGAAAAATTCATTGAAGGGTGTAGAGTTAGAGGACTTTAAAGTGACAGGTTAAGACCCCCAACTTGGTTTATTGTTTTAGGTTCTGATACGAGATGTTAGCCCCCAGGTGGAAGGAATCGTTGGAACTCTAGAGTGAGAGCTAGTATCTTCCCTTCCTAGCCGGTCTTCAAAACTATTCAAACTTTAAATTAGACATTGTTCTTTATAGCATCTCTAGTAAATGTAAGGAATATTATTGCTCCTATTTGGCACAACAAAATATTCATACTTCCACAATAGAAATCTTATACATATTACTGATTCATGATAAGAAGAAAGATATTTTTCTTATTAAGTGTTTTTCATCTACAAAACTCTAGTTATCTTATCAAGTTATTGCTGTTTTGTCAAAATATCAAAAATACTAAAAATATTTGAATTTTTATTACTGCAAAATATATTCAGTTTAAGTTATTATCTTTTTAAAAATAGAAAGTTTTCTAAAAGTCCATATTGTATAAATTCTCCGTGGGTTCGATATTCAGGTCTTAATAAAAAGTCTTATATTACTTGATAATAATATGTATACTTGCGTAGTATCCCAATATATAAAAATTAAAAGTTAAATTTTTATTTTTCTTCAGGATCAAGTTTTTCATTTTATTGCAAAGTAAAGAAATATAAGTGAAATATAATCTGAATTATTGTTGTACCTTGCATATTAGCAGTATCAAGGGATCAAGGCCTTAATCAGATAGATCTGGCAACTTTGAATGGACTCAACAAGCCTCCAGATGAAGTCATAGGCCATGGTGAATTGTCTGGCTATGAATTTGATCAAGCTCGATTTTAGGTGTTAGTCTAAGGCTTTGTTAGAGGCTATTTGGGTTGGGGCTTTTGTGGAAAATCAACTCCTCTCACTGTGGGGAAGGAATGTGCACAATTAATTAAAGTTTGGTGGACTGTGGGGGTGTGGAGAAATCTGTCCTGGTTTTGGAAAAATTTTCAATGAAGAAATTTGCTTTATGAAGTGGCTTTCAGTGGCTGAGAGCAAGGGGGATGAACTTAGGAAGGTTTGGAGAGGCTCAGGTGAAGTGTTGGAAGAGTTTCCCCAAGGTTTCAAGCACTCCTAAGGTTGTTAGGTGGAGAGATCAATTTAAAGCCATGGTTGCCTGGTGGAGCTCAGGGGGGTTTGGTCGGCTGTTAAAGCTTGCTGAGGTGAAAGGAAGAAAAGTATAAGCATCCAAATGCAGTGAGCCAAGTTAGGGAGTTTAAATTTTGGGTTTTGGCCATTTGGAGCTCATTTGGGGTGACTGTTTCTGATGGCTGACCAAGGTCTGGTCACCTCTGAGCTCAGGGAGGTCAGGGGGTGGCTAGTTATGATTAACTCCTAAGGGTAAGAAATGATGGTAAAGATATTTCAAGTTTAGGTCAAATATGGGGTGAAATCTCTTATATAAAGGGACCATTGGTTCATAGCTCATCTATAGGTGAGTCTAGCTTGGTCACTAGGGTGCACTTGGTGGCTGGAGTGGTCCTTGGTTGGCCAACTTGGCATGGCCTAATCAGTTTTGGTGCATGGGTTCAATTTGGGTTAAATTGTCTTGAAGTTGGGTTTGGGTTAGGCTAGCCATGAAATTGAGCTCAATTGATTGATCAATTTTGTATGGATGATTATCATGAGGGGTTTAAAAAGATTTGGAGTGATTTTGAATTGATTTTGAGATTCAATTCGAGGGATTTTGGGCATTTGATCAATTTGGGGATGTTGTTTTAAACTTTGTTTTAGGTTAGGCTAGAGATGGGCTAAGTCCAAACTGAGAGTTCAAAATGGTCTAGTGGAATGCCATGAAGAATTCTCAACATTAGTGAGATTTTGGTTTTAGGCCAAATTGGGGGCTTTTTTATTTGGTTTAAAATTGGACTCAAATGTGGGTCAATTAGACTTGGATTTGGTTTGAATTGAGTTTGATCATGATGAATTTTAATTTAGAATTAAAATTGAGGGAAATTGGGGTCAAATTGATGAACATTTAGAATTGAAATTTGGGGAAATTGGGCCTTTAAGGGTAATTTAGGGCTTTTGGTCAAAGTTTGTCAAATTCATCAAAGTGGGTTAAATTAAATGGTCTAAATTAATTTTATAGATATTTGAGATGATTTTGAGAGTTTTGAAAAAGTTTTGGCCTCCAAGGATATTTTTATAATTTTGGCAAAAGGCTAAGTTTGGTATTTTAGTGAAAGTGAGGGGCCAACCACCCTATTTAAGCCATGGACAATTGGAACCTCCATTTGGGTCCTCTATGGACCGATCTTAGCTAGACCTTAGCCCCTAGGGCTAGTGGGTCTAGGGGACCATCTTCATAAGTCTCCCAAAAGATCAAGGGATCAAAGTCAACAAGTTTGAGTTTAGGGTTGTGAGTGAATGTGAGATAAAGTGACTAAAAGTGAGTGTAAGTGTGTGAACTAGCTCCAGACTAGCACCCAGGGTCAACCCTAAGGCCAAGAAGTTCTATGGGGGCTCCCCTTGAGCTCCCTCATATTGACCCCACCTACCAAGTGCTAGAGGTTTGGAACAATATGTGGAACTTCAAGTTGATCAAGGAAAAGTTTAGAATTTGTAATGGTGAGGGCTCCTTTTCTAGCCCTCTAGGAATAGTCAACTAAAAAGTCCTATGATTAGACCCTAGGCTACTAATTAAGAGAAAGCTAGACCTCAACCAAAAATGAGGTCAACAACCAAAAAAAATCAAAATTTATGCACTGGTGCCTATGCTCCAAGACCTTTAACTTAAGCATTGCCTTAACTAAGAGATTAGGGACTAAGCACCAAACCAACCACGCTTAAGTGTTCATTCATGTAAACTTGTTCTTGAGTGGTTTAAAGTTAATATTGGGTTCAAAAAACTCCATTTTTGCCCTCAGCTTCATCCCCTTCCTCGAGGTTTCATGATTTAGAGATTAGAGAATCCCCCCATTTGAAGATTTCTTTGTGGTTTGAAGTAAAATTTGTTAGATTTGATCTTCTTGAAGTAAGAGCTTCACTTATATGTAAAAGTTTTTTATTTTCACTATGTATTTTGAGGACTATTTGGATATACCCGAAAATCACTATTCATGGTGAAAATTTGTGATGATCTATGAAAAATACATATACTGTGTGGTTTAAGCTTTTAGGAGTTAAGTTTAATGATTTAGAGTTGTATTTGGGATTTATTGTGAATTTTATATGATTTTTAGAAATCACCCCAAGGATGAAGAGGAGCAAGGGAAAAGCTCAATTTGATTCAAACCAAGTTTTTAGTGCAAGAGCTCATAATCGGTACAGTGAAGCACTGCAATCAAGAAAATTGATCCCTTAATGTTGTTTCAAGGGTCTGGGAGGAGCTGTTGAGGATTTGATTGTTTGCCTCTAGTGGGAGCAATTTTGTTAGTTTTTTGTTGTGGTAGTTATTTCTGTTGTTCAAGATTTCTATGGAAATCTTCCTGAGGCTAAAGAAGAAGGTGTCATGGATAGAGGAAAGATAGTGCCTTTCTCATTTGAGGTAATAAATAAGTTTTATCAATTGCCCTCTAGTACCTTATGCTTTTATTCAAACTATAGTCCTAATGAGGAGGAGTTAGACGATATTATTTCACTGTTGACTAGTGGAAGGGAATTATGGAAGATAACTAAAGAAAGAAGAGTCAACTTCCCCACTTCGAAGTTGGATACCACAACGAAAGCATGGAACTACTTTTTTTTTGCTTGTCTCCTGCCTACAAATAACCTTAGTGAAGTGACCCGAGATAGAGCAACCTTGAACTATTATATTCAGTAGTTCAAGCACATCGACAACAGAGCTTTGATTTATGATATTATTGATCCTCAGAAATATAATTGTGTAAAAGTTATATAGTTGACTCCACTATGAAATGGTGCCAAAAGCTTCATGAAATATTTTATGAATTAGAAATTTAAGCAATTAATGTTAGGATTCTACGCAAGTATACGTATCATTATCAAGTAATAAAAAATTTTCTATTTAAGCCCCAAATATCGATCCTATGGGGAAGGTTTAAATTTGAAATGGTAAATTTAATAGGAAACTCATAGAAAGTCAAAACAAAATTACCGATTTTGAATGTTGAGATATTATCAAAACTAAATTATTTAACTAATAACAAAGTTGAAATATAAAGTTTAAACGGTAACTACTAAACAATTAAACTATGTTTATGTGATGAAGATTTATTATTTGAAAAGCATTTGTGCTACTATAATGAGGTCTTGGTAAAATGAGATGAGATAAATGGCTAAAATATGTATTATGCCTAATAGGAGCAGTTTGAATTCTCTATCCTCATACAGTGTTATAGAAAATCATTGGCTAATTCAACGTTTAGTCCCTAAATCCGTGGCTAGGCTAGGAGGATATTGACTCCCACTCCAGTGCTCCCACTTCCTTTCACCTAAAGGCTAACTCTCGCTTTAGTTTTTAAATACTAAGACCAAATTGGGGATTTCAGTGTGTTACCCTAAAGATTCTCTAATTCTACATATAACAAAGTATATTTCCCTATTTATTTGCACTTAATTCCATGAACAAAATTCTCCTTCATGGAATTAAATGTGATCCTTACTCTGTTATAGAACTCATACTCCATTTCCAGGATCATATGCTTCACAAAATATTTTAAAAATTCAATTGGTTAGATTGAAAGGTAAATTAAGTTCGAAGTTAAAAAATCGTCAAACCTTATTTTAGATTTTAATATTGACACATCCATATTGTCGCTTCATTTCACCTTATCTCAGAGTAGGGAAAAGGATAAAGTAAACTACTCGGGCTTCATGAGAAAGATACAACAAAACACAACTTTTTTATATAAAAGAAAGTTCATATAACACTAATTACCAAACAACACTTATTTGAAAATGCCTCTCGAAGCAAATCCCTTGTAGCCTCTCCTAGGAAATATAAGAAGAAGAATTCTCTCATTTTTCTCCTTCTCCAACACTCTTAGAGAAGAATTCACACTTAATATCACCACAAATCTCTAAATTATAAGAACAATGGACTGTAAATGGTTGTGGAATGAAAAATGGAAGAAAGTGTGATGTGTAAAAGGTTGAATTGGGTCGATGAGATGTCAGAAAGAGTCACTTTTATGATCAATTTTGGTTTCATATAAAGCCTAGAGTCGGTTCTCCAATAGGTGCCTCCAAAAACTCTTCAAAAAGCGTCCAAACTCGTTGAATCTTCTAGAAACAAGGGTTGAACCAACATTGGCGCCATCGGCTCTCTGTCAAATGACACCGTCATTGCTTTTGGCGCTGTCAGCGTTGATCAAATTTTTAACTTCTTCATTTTTTCTCAAAATTTCATCCTTTTTGCTTCCTTTTTGCTTCAAGTCCTAAAATTCAACAACCTGCTAGAAAACATAAAAATACCTTCCATTAAAGTGCAATATCGCCAAAAATGAGTATAAGATATGGGTCTAAAAATGCATATATTTTTGGTGTATCAAAATCCCCCAAACTTGCATGTTACTTGTCCTCAAGTAACTCCTTTACTATATAAAAATATGACTTATGACAAAGATTTTAACTTTTAGATTTTCATATCTTAGTCCACTAAATACAATAGCATAACTTAAGAAAATTACAAAACAACTCCAGTTAATACTAAAGATATAAGAATATTTTGCAATCAAGTCCAAGATTTCTGATTCTCTATTCTTTTCAAGAGNAAATACCTTCCATTAAAGTGCAATATCACCAAAAATGAGTATAAGATATGGGTCTAAAAATGCATATATTTTTGGTGTATCGAAATCCCCCAAACATACATGTTACTGTCCTCAAGTAACTCCTTTACTATATAAAAATATGACTTATGACCAAGATTTTAACTTTTAGATTTCCATATCTTAGTCCACTAAATACAATAGCATAACTTAAGAAAATTTCAAACAACTCCAGTTAAAACTAAAGATATAAGAATATTTTGCAATCAAGTCCAAGGTTTCTGATTCTCTATTCTTTTGAAGAAAAATTGCAACTTGTCTCATTAAAGTCACTTAAAGTATTCATATGAAAAAGAACTTCATAAAACTTTACTAGTAAATAAACTAATACTCAAATAAAAGTTTAGAAAATTTAGGAAGCATTCTTTTTTAAATTGATTCAAGTGAAGCCAATTTTTAATTAAGTATCTCCTCAAGCTTCTCCCCACATGTTTTCTTTTGTTTTTATTTTCTTTTTTTTTTATATGTGAGAACTACTTTATATGGATAGCCTTTAATGATTTTGAACTTCACTATCATCTTCTTAAAGTCAAAAGCTTGTCACATTTCTTCACTTAATAAATTTATATTACCATAAAGATTTCATAATGTTTAATTATTTTCTTCTTATATGAACCTTTAAGACTTTTAATATTTCAAAAATACAATTTTCATTACTTACAATAGAAATACATAGATTTTTTTTTAATCTCTAAAATTAACCTTTATTACTAAAAATTTTTACTTAAATTTACTTTATATTTAGAAACATAAATATAGTTATCTAAAGTTAACCCCTAATACCAAAGGTCATGTTAAATTCAAAATTTTTGAAAATATAACTAGGTGAGGACAAATAAAATTAAGTTTCTTTCTTTAAAAAGGAATTTTTATTTCCCTCCCAAACTTAAGTTTTTAAAAGATTTAGCATGAAGAACTGAAAAATAAAGGGTGAAAGAAAACATTAAATACATAAAGAAAAGACATACCAATTGAAGGTTCTGATTTTGAAACTTTAATTCCAAAGTACTGCATGCGCTAATATAAAAAGCTACAAGACTTAAAGCATAAATTTACGCATAATATATCTAATATCTGTTGAGAAAGAGTTAATTACAATACATTTAATAAAATACAAAAACTAACAACATAATTAAATTGAATTCCATAAATGAAAATAGTTTTACAAACTACAATTTACAACTCAACATAACAACAAAAGAAAGTCTCACAATCTAACAAACAGTCTCAACAATATAATAAAAACAAAAAACACAATAACAAAGTACAATCAAACATAAACTAAGAAAATCACCAGTCATCATCGTCATCTTCTTCTTCTACATCCAAATTCTACCGCTGATATGGAGTAAAAACAGGGTGAGTAGGAAACTGAACTGAATGATCACCCTTCATGTATCTCAACAACGCATCATCATAAGCAGCATCATATTCAAAATTTTTCCATATCAAATCATCAGTGTGAGCATTTCTAGCATCCGTGTTTTGCAATCTATGACCCATTCTTAAGATATCACCCTACTAGATCCGGTCTAAAATTTCTCTATTAGTAGGGTCACTCGAAGTAGGGGTCCTTGAAGTAGAAGGAATATCTTGGGTCTTACTTCTAGATCTCCAATCAACTTGAGATTCATATGTTTCTATATTGGCAGACCCAATAGGTTTTAGAGGCACAATCCTCTCTTCCACAGATCTAAAATCAATTCCTGCGTGTTCAAAGAGTGTTAGAATAAGTGCAAGATGTGCCAAACCACCAGTGGTCTCTCCCAAAGCAATAGATCTAGTGTTCATATAGATAATAAAGCCTACATTTATCATGATCACCTGCTGAATAAAGAAGTTCAGGATGGCTCTATCTTTGGTCACCAAATTATGATGATTTGTCAGAATCATTCTTCTAAAAATAAAGTAGTGTCAGGCCTTAGATACTACATTAAGCATAAAAAAAAAGAAAGTTTACCTTAACACCATTTTTGACATTCGAGGTCCCTCTTTTATCAGTAAGAAAAGAAATAACTGCATATAAGGCCTCATTCGTTGCAGAAAATGATTTATACTAGCAACTGTAAACATCTTCCAATTGATAAAACTCATTAATTTTTCTTGGAGAAAACTCCACCTTTCTCCCACGCAAAAAAAAACAAAGTCCTCAGAAGCTTCAGAAAGTTGGCATAGAATAATTCCATCACTACACCAATAATTGCATGGGCTATAAAATAAAAAAAATTTTCCCACTGCTGAGCATTGATTAATCGCTAGACTTCTTCAACTAGATTTTTTAAACCAAAATCTGGAATTACTTTTTTTATGCTCAAGCAAACTATTTAATCGAGCACTATGCTTGAAGCGAACAAATTTTTGTTCATCATAATCTACTTTTCTTTTTTCCTTTGCTCGTTCTTGGTGCCATGAGAAATCTAGAGAAAATTTGAAAAAATTCAAATAAATTCCAAAAATTCAGAAAGTCACAAAGTAAAATGCTTTATACTTAAATCTACTAAGTAAGAGTTCTTCACCAATGAATTTTCTCAAAAAATCTCAAAAAAAATTTAAAATTTTTGGATCTCGGCAATGTGAGAAAAATCCTTGGTGAAAATCAAATTTTTTTAATTTAAAGTGTAGCTCTTACCTAGAGAAGATGAAATCCAAAGATCCTTTGCCTTAAAATTGCCAAAAATCCAAACAAATGCGAGCCCTGGGTACAGAAATTGGAGGTAGAAGGTGACTCAAAGGGTAAAAATGGCGGTTTATGGTGAAAATCACGAATTTTAAAAGGTTAAAGGTTATTCTCGGGTTGAGGGCATCGTCGACGCCCATGCCAACGCCCTCGGCGTTGCAGGCCAAAATTTTCATTTTTTGATTTTTCTCAATTTTCAATTTCCTTTCAGTTTTCTCGAAATTCTTCTTAGTTTTTAAATTTTTTTAAACACAATTGTTGTTATCTAACAATATTTCATAAAAAAACATTTTCACAAACACAATTTCACAAATAACTACAAACAAACTTTTATATTTGAAAATATACTCTTACAAACACATTTTTCTAATCACACTTTTACACATACTAAGCAAAATAAATTATAAATCAGTGTCAAAATTAAGCCACAATGTTAAACGCTGATATAAAACTATACACACAATCAATGTTAAGAATTCTAAAGCAAAGCAAACTAAACCAAATCCAGAAAATCACATTAAGTACATAAGTATTTTAAAATAATAGAGACAGTCCAAATTCTTCAATTATTCTATCTCATCTTCAGTACTTTCTCCTCCTCTAATATCTCTCATAGACTGGTAATGAACTTACAAATTGTAGAAGGGTTGGTACAGGAATTGATCATTCAAAATTTTTTTTTATCTATCCTCTTTTTTTTAAACATCCGTACTAATCCTACTTCAAATGTTTCAGCATGATCAAAATTCTCTTTCATCCTTCAATTTAGGTGATAAAAAAGGTACTTATAATCTTCTATTGAATTGGTAATACTCTAAAGTTCTCTTTCAATTTTCTTCAATCTATTTTCTACAGCAAGTGAACTTCCAACTGTTGGTGGCATCAATGGAGTTGAAGCATGTGATGAGTAATCTAAGATAGTTTCTAATTTTTCATTTCCATTCCCAAAGTAGTTATCATCAATAAGAATCATGGGCTCCGAAGGTAATAAAACTTTTTCCAACTTTCATATGGACCTTGAGATTGACTACAAAGTAGGAAAATTGTGGAAGGATGCCCAAGTCCATAAATTGGCCTATTTATAATAATACCCATAATAGATTTAAATATGATAGATCCTATATCAATGGGTTTTTTCATTTGAATGCAATAATTCAAAATAGCGCTTTTTGGTGACTCTAATAATCTTCATGATAGGAAGTAGTTTTGTAGAAATGAAGAAATGTAATAACTTTGTCTTATAATCTTTGTGCGTAAAAAATGATAAGCTTTCTTCTATTGAAACCTGCATAACTGAAAGTATTTTTAGAATTGGAGGCCATGGAATTCAAAAATAGGAATTTTCTGGTATTCCAAGGCAGTTTTTAGGATTTTAAAAACACCTCTCGGCAGTTATTACGGAGCAAAATCCTGCCAAAGTCACCCAAAATTCATCCTAAACCGTCAAACTGCTATCAGTGTTGTCGGCGCTTTTGTCTGTCTGCGGGAGCATCGGTGTCAGAGGTCAAAATTGCGTCTTTTCATATTTTCAATCAATTTGATTACAAATTTTCCTCTAATACCAATATTTGTCTTAATTTATAATATATAAAATTGTGTAGGGTTATTATCTACTAATATATAAACACTTATCAAACAAAATAGGAATACATAGATATATATATATATATAT
>JXCR01143095.1:3279-19818 GCA_002079205.1 Phalaenopsis hybrid cultivar | reverse complement strand
ATGAATTTCAAGTTTTGTTATGTTTTCCCCATGAGATCTGAGTAGTTTTCTCTGTCTTTCTCATTGTCTCAAGATTTTTTGTGTTTTTCCCATGAGATCTGAGTAGTTTTCTCTGTCTTTCTCCTTGTCTTGAGATTTGCATGGTGATTTGAATTGGTGAAGCCATGAAAATGTTTAAGAAATTATGATGATCTTTTCACTTCAATATTAATTACTTTCAATCTGGCCCAATTGATTTGTTAAAATATGTTGAGTTTTACAACTAAAGTGAATGGTGAAGTCATGAAAATGTTTAAGAAATTGTGATGATCTTTTCACTTCGATCTTAATTTACTGAAGCCATGAAAATGTTTGAGAAATTGTGATGATCTTTTCACTTCGATCTTAATTTACTTTCAAATCTGGAATTGATTTGTTTAAAATATGTTGAGTTTTACAACTAAAGTGAAGATTATATCCAAGATTTA
The DNA here is from genome assembly GCA_002079205.1 of Phalaenopsis hybrid cultivar. Taxonomy (NCBI): domain Eukaryota; kingdom Viridiplantae; phylum Streptophyta; class Magnoliopsida; order Asparagales; family Orchidaceae; genus Phalaenopsis; species Phalaenopsis hybrid cultivar. The sequence continues at coordinate 19,351 of JXCR01143095.1, read as the reverse complement.
GGGAGGTCAAAGCCAATTGATTTGTTAAAATATGTTGAGTTTTACAACTAAAGTGAAGATTACATCTAAGATTCATGGAGGTCAAAAAAATGTTTAAGAAATTGTGATGATCTTTTCACTTTGATCTTAATTTATTTTCAATCTGGTCATAAATGTTAAAGAAGTTGTGATGATCTTTTCACTTTGATCTTAATTTACCTTCAATCTGGCCAATAATGTTTAAGAAATTGTGATGATCTTTTCACTTTGATCTTAATTTGCTTTCAATTTGACCAATTATTTGTTAAAATATGTTGAGTTTTACAACTAAAGTGAAGATTACATCCAAGATTGAGGGAGGTTTTGTTAAAATATGTTGAGTTTTACAACTAAAGTGAAGATTAAATCCAAGATTCAGGGAGGTCAAATCCATTAGAAGTTTCGTGCAAATAAATAGAGAAATAATATTATCGAGCGTAGAATAGAAGATTTTAGAGTGATAGACTAAAATCCCCAATTTGGTCTTATCATGGGTGCTGAAGTGTAGATGTTAGCCCTCAGGCGAGGGGAACATGGGAGCTCCGAAGTGAGATCCGGGGTGCTGATGTGTAGATGTTAGCCCTTAGGCGGGAACGTGGGAGCTCCGAAGTGAGAGTCGGTGCTGATGTGTAGATGTTAGCCCTCAGGTGAGGGGAACATGGGAGCTCCGAAGTGAGAGCAGTGCTGAAGTGTAGATGTTAGCCCTCAGGTGAGGGGAACATGGGAGCTCCGAAGTGAGAGTCAGTATCCTCCCAGCCTAGCCACAGATTCAGTAAACAAGCATAACATTAGTCAATGTTCTTTATGCCTGGACCAAAGGGTAAAGAATAGGTTTGCTCCTATTTGGCATAATATAATTTGAACTAATTTACTTTATCCATTCATTAAAATTTCTTGACAAGGAGAAGGATGCTTTCTTATTTATTGAATATCACATTCAAACCCTCGTTAGTATCATTAGTTATTAAATAGTTTTTAAAATTACATATTTATTTCAATTGCCTATCAGTGACAGATAAGCAAATTGAATTTCGTTGTTGTGATTAAAGTATTGCTTTCTAAAATTTTAGTTCATAGTTTCTAAACCACTCCCTGTGGGATTGATATCTAGGACTCCATTAGAGCCCTATATTACTTGAGCAATCCGTATACTTGTGTTGATAAGTGTGACTTTACAATTATTGAATATTCATTACGTCCATATTTAACTTATATTTTTAAGCATACATAAAGTCGCCGATCAAGTTTTTGGAGGCGTTGCCGGGGAGTGAGTGAGTAAAATCACAATTTGAGTAATGGAAAAAATAAGATTATTAGAAAATTTTTACTTGAATTGCAACTTACTTTTATATTTAGTTAATTATATTACTGTGTACTGGTTTCAAATTATATGCATAAATTTGGACTGAAAATCTTATACTCTACGATTCGGAATTAGAACACACTGTTACAAGGACTATAAGATTCAGAAGAGAACCTAAAAATAGATTCGAAATTAGAACGCACTGTTAGAAGGATTAGAAGATTAAGAAGAGAACCTAGAAATTCTTATACAATGGAAAACAACCTGAACAATCAAGGAATAGAGAATGAACACCAACTTAGACCCCTAAGAGATTATGCAAATCCTACGAAAACAACATGAACAATCAAGGAATAGAAAATGAACACCAACCTAGACCCCTACGAGATTACAAATGAACAATCAAGGAATAGAGAATGAACACCAACCTAGACCCCTACGAGATTATGTAAATCCTACAAAAGATGAAATTCACTTATATATCCAAAATCCTGATTTAGCTGCTAATTCATTTGAGTTTAAACCTGCTATTATCCAAATGGTACAAAACAATCAATTCGGAGGAACACCAAATAAAAATCCTAACTTACAACTCACTAGTTTTATAAAACTGTGTGCTATTTTTAAATATGACAGTCTCAAACGATGTTGTTAGACTTAGACTTTTTTCTTTTTCACTGAGGGATAAGGCTAAGATGTGGTTAAATTCATTTGCACCAGGATCTACTAGAACATGGGGAGAACTTTCACAGAAATTTCTATCCAAATATTTCCCTCCATCCAAAACTGTTAATCTTAGAAATGACATAACATCGTTCTGTCAGATTGATGGAGAGTCATCATATGAAACTTGGGAGAGATTTAAAGATCTTCTTAGGAAATGCCCTCATCATTTGTTACTAGATTGGTTGATAATTCAAACTTTTTATAATATGTTAGTGGGATCTCTTAGGTTGATTATAGTTGTTGCGGCTGGTGGTTCTTTAATGTCAAAACCATTTGATGAGGCTTATTCATTAATAGAAGGAGCGGCTGGTGGTTCTTTAATGTCAAAACCTTTTGATGAGGCTTATTCATTAATAGAAGAAAATGCTACCAACAATTTTCAATGACCCTCTGAAAGGGTAAATCCTAAAAGAGTAGCTAGTATCCACGGCTGGTGGTTCGTTAATGTCAAAACCTTTTGATGAGGCTTATTCATTAATAGAAGATATGGCGTGGTTCTTTAATGTCAAAACCTTTTGATGAGGCTTATTCATTAATAGAAGAAAGACTACAACTCAAAACCTTTTGATGAGGCTTATTTATTAATAGAAGAAATGACTACCAACAATTTTCAATGACGGGTAAATCCTAAAAGAGTAGCTAGTATCCATGATTCTGATGCAATATCTATGTTAGCTTCGCAGATTGCTGCAATATAAAAGAAATTAGATCATTATAGGATGAATTATTCTTCAACACCTCCTATGATGGAACAGAATTCATCTGGGCAATTTGTGGATTTTCAACCTTCATATGAGACTTTAAATGCTGTTAATAGACCTAACAACCCTTATTCAAACTATTATAACCCAGGTTGGAAGAATCATCCAAATTTTAATTGGAATAACATTTCTTCTACAAATCAACAATGGGCAAACAACCCAGTAAACCCATTAGGAAATTCATCCAACCAAGGAAATGTTAACTATATACCTTCTTATCCTCCAGGATTTAACAGTAACACTCAAATTAAGAAACAGAAGTTGTCTATGGAAGAGCTGATATTAAACAAGGGTAAAAAATTACAAATTCAATGAAATCAATTACAAATTCAAGGAAATCAATTACAAATTCAAGGAAATCAATTACAAAATTAAGGAACTGTTATTAAGAATATTGAAAATCAATTGGGACATTTCGCTACTACGCTTAGTAACTGAACATTAGGAACTTTGCCTAGTACTGTGGAACCAAATCCTAAAGATCAAGGAAAGGAACAAATCAAAGCGATACAATTACGAAGTGGAAAAGAATTGGAAACAAGAGTGCGAAAAGAAACAGAAACTGAAAAAGAGAAAGTGGATATCGAAAAAGAAAAGGATCATGATTACCCAGATTTAGAGTATCCATTTGCACCAATAAAAATTACTGTGGAAAAACCTCCACCACTATTTCCACAAAGATTGAAGCAACACAGCGAATAAACAATTTTCCTTTTTAAAAATTCTTAAGAAGTTAACAGTAAATATTCCCTTCGTAGAAGCTTTAGAGCAAATGCCCAATTATGTGAAATTTATGAAAGATATACTGATATTCCCTTCGTAGAAGCTTTAGAGCAAATGCCTAATTATGTGAAATTTATGAAAGATATTTTGAGGAGAAACCTCCACCACTGTTTCCTCAAAGATTGAAGCAACACAAATAGAATAAATAATTTTCTAATTTTTAGAAATTCTTAAGAAGTTAACGGTAAATATTCCCTTCGTAGAAGCTTTAGAGCAAATGCCCAATTATGTGAAATTTATGAAAAATGGAGAAACCTCCACCACCGTTTCCTAAAAGATTGAAGCAACACAAAAAGGTTAAACAATTTTCCAAGTTTATAGAAATTCTTAAGAAATTAACGATGAAGCAACATAAACAGAATAAACAATTTTCCAAATTTTTAAAAATTCTTAAGAAGTTAACAGTAGAATATTCCCTTCGTAGAAGCTTTAGAGCAGATGCCCAATTATGTGAAATTTATGAAAGATACTTTGAACCAGAAAATAAAGTTCACGGATAATGAAATTATTGCGCTTAGCGAAGAGTGTAGTGCAATCATTCAGAAAAAGCTTCTTGAAAAATTAAAAGATCCTGGCAGTTTCGCTATACCATGTGCTATTGGTGAAAAATTTTATGGAAGAGCTTTATGTGATTTGGGAGCCAGCATTAATCTTATGCAACCATCAATTTTCAAAAGATTAGGATTAGGAGAAGTCTCACCTACTTCTATAACTCTATAGTTAGCAGATCGTTCAGTTACATATCCTAAGGGAGTTATAGAAGATGTGTTAGTAAAAGTGGATAAATTTATCTTTCTTGTGGATTTCATTGTTTTAGTTATGGAGGAAGATAACGAAATACCTATCATTTTAGGGAGAACATTTTTAGTTGTGATAGATGTTCAAAAAGGAGAATTAACTATGAGAGTTAATGATCAAGAAGTGACTTTTAACATTGCGAAATCTATGAAATACCCTGCTGTTAAAAGAGATAATGAATGTTTTCACATAGAAATCAGTGAACGTCTATTGAAAGAACATTTTAAAGAACATTTTGAAGAGAATGAATAATTTGAAGAGAGTAATGAAGTAATTTTGGACAAATTAGAAAATGAAGAATTAGATTATGTTCAGGAAAGATTTGACATGTTGGATATTATGGAAAATGCCGATAAGAATTTATTACTGTCAACTACAAAACCACCTGAACTTGAGTTGAAAGTATTGCCTAGCCACTTGAAGTATTTATTTTTAGGAGACTCATCTACATTACCAGTTATTATATCTTTAGAATTAAATGATCTACAAGAGCAAAAATTTTGGATAGTACATTACATATTATTATATCTTCAGAATTAAATGATTTACAAGAACAAAGACTGATAGATACCGACTCATCTACATTACCTGTTATTATATCTTAAGAATTAAATGATTTGCAAGAGCAAAGACTTTTAGATACATTAAAAAGATATAAGAAAGCTTTTGGGATATTAAGGGAATCAGTCCTTCAATCTGTATGCACAGAATTATATTAGATGAACAATATAAGCCAAGCAAAGACTGTTATATACATTGAAAAGATATAAGAAAGCTTTTGGTTGGGCCTTAGCTAATGACAAGAACAAAAATTGTTAGATACATTGAAAATATATAAGAAAGCTTTTGGTTGGACCTTAGTGGATATTAAAGAATCAGTCCTTCAATTTGTATGCACAAAATTATATTAGATGAACAATATAAACCAAGAGTTAATCCACAAAAGAGATTAAAGTTAGATACATTGAAAAGATATAAGAAAGCTTTTGGTTGGACCTTAGCTGACATTAAGGGAATCAGTCATTAAAAAGATATAAGAAAGTTTTTGGTTGGACCTTAGCTGATATTAAAGGAATCAGTCATTCGATATGTATGCACAGAATTATATTAGATGAACAATATAAACCAAGAGTTGATCCATAAAGGAGATTAAACTCTGCACAGAATTATGCTAGATGAACAATATAAACCAAGAGTTGATCCACAAAGGAGATTAAACCCAATGATGAAAGAATTGATGAACAATATAAACCAAGAGTTGATCCACAAAGGAGATTAAACCCTATAATGAAAGAAGTGGACAATATAAACCAAGAGTTGATCCACAAAGGAGATTAAATCCAATGATGAAAGAAGTAGTTACATTAGCTGATATTAAGGGAATCAGTCATTCGATCTATATGCACAGAATTATACTAGATGAACAGTATAAACCAAGAGTTGATCCACAAAGGAGATTAAATTCGATGATGAAAGAAGTAGTTAAGAATTCTAAACCAAGATTTGATCCACAAAGGAGGTTAAACCCTATAATGAAAGAAGTAGTAAAAAAATAATTTTGAAATGGTTAGACACTGGAATTATATATCTTATTTCAGATAGTGCGTGGGTAAGTCCTATTCATTGTGTGAAATGGTTAGACACTAGAATTATATATCTTATTTCAGATAGTGCGTGGGTAAGTCCAATTAATTTGTTCCTAAGAAAGGAGGAGTGACTGTTGAAACAAAAGAAAATAATGAATTAATACCTATCAGACAAGTTACGTAAGGAGGAGTGACTGTTGAAACAAAAGAAAATAATGAATTAATACCTATCAGACAAGTTACTTGAGGAGAGTGACTATTGAAATTTCAGATAGTGCGTGGGTAAGTACAATTCATTGTGTTCCTAAGAAAGGAGGAGTGACTGTTGAAGAAATATCCTATTTCTGACAGTGCTTGGGTAAATCCAATTCATTGTGTTCCTAAGAAAGGAGGGGAGACTATTGAAGCACAAAAAACAACGAATTAATACCATCAGACAAGTTACTGGGTGGCGTATTTGTATTGATTATAGAAAATTAAACACTGTCACCAGAAAAGATCACTTCCCTTTACCCTTTTTAGATCAAAAAGTAAATAGACTTGTTGGGCACAAATATTTTTATTTTTTAGATGGATATACAGATTACCATCAAACTCCTATTGCTCTTGAGGATCAAAAAAAAAACATTTATTAGTCTTTTTGGAACTTTTGCTTTTCGAAGAATGCCTTTTGGATTCTTTAATGCACGTGCAACATTTAGAGATGTATGATGTCTATATTTAGTAAGTTAATTGATGATGGATTAGAAGTGTTTATGGATGATTTCTTTGTATTTGGAAGAGATGTATGATGTCCATATTTAGTAAGTTAATTGATGATGGATTGGAAGTATTTATGGATGGTGTTAATTGATGATGGATTGGAAGTATTAATGGATGATTTCTCTGTATTTGGAACATCATTTGACATGATGGATTGGAAGTATTTATGGATGATTTTTCTGTATTTTGAACATCATTTGACGCATGCTTAGAAAGTATTTATGGATGATTTCTCTGTATTTGGAACATCATTTGATGCATGCTTAAATTACCTTGAAAAAGGTATTTGGAACATCATTTGAGCATGCTTAAATTATCTTGGATGATTTCTCTGTATTTGGAACATCATTTGACGCATACTTAAATTACCTTGAAAAAGTTTTAGTCCAAAGATGTATGATGTCTATATTTAGTAAGTTAATTGATGATGGATTAGAAGTGTTTATGGATTTCTGTATTTGGAACATCATTTGACGCATGCTTAATTTATCTTGAAAAAGTTTTAGAGTTATGTGTAATGCACCTGCAACATTCCATAGATGTATGATGCCCATATTTAGTAAGTTAATTGATGATGGATTAGAAGTATTTATGGATGATTTCTACCTGCAACATTCCAGAGATGTATGATGTCTATATTTAGTAAGTTAATTAATGATGGATTAGAAGTATTTATGGATGATTTCTCTAATATTTAGTAAGTTAATTGATGATGGATTGGAAGTCTTTATGGATGATTTCTCTATATTTGGAATGTTAATTGATGATGGATTGGAAGTATTAATGGATGATTTCTCTGTATTTGGAACATCATTTGACATGATGGATTGGAAGTATTTATGGATGATTTTTCTGTATTTTGAACATCATTTGACGCATGCTTAGAAAGTGTTTATGGATGATTTCTCTGTATTTGGAACATCATTTGACGCATGCTTAAATTATCTTAAGTATTTATGGATGATTTCTCTGTATTTGGAACATCATTTGAAGCATGCTTAAATTATCTTACGTATTTGGAACATCATTTGAGCATGCTTAAATTATCTTGGATGATTTCTCTGTATTTGGAACATCATTTGACACATGCTTAAATTATCTTGAAAAAGTTTTAGAGTTATGCGAAAGAACTAATTTGGTTTTAAATTGGGAGAAATGTCACTTTATGGTTACAGGAGGAATTGTTTTAGGGCATAAAATTTGGGAAGATGGTTTGGAAGCAGACCCTGCAAAAATTCAAGTTATGTTAAACTAACTCCTCCTACTAATATAATAAAGGTTAGGAGTTTTCTTGGACATGTTGGATTTTACAGACGTTTTATTAAAGTTTTTCAAAAATTACCAAACCACTTTGCCAACTTTTAGAAAAGGACAAGAAATTTGAATTTACTTAAAGCTGTTTAAATGCCTTTGAGTTATTAAAGGAAAAATTAATCACAACCCTTTATTATAGTTTCACCTAACTGGGAGAAACCATTTGAACTGATGTGCGATGCTAGTGATTATGTTATTGTAGTTTTACCTAACTGGGAGAAACCATTTGAACTGATGTGTGATGCTAGTGATTATGCTATTGGAGCAGTCCTTGATGCCTTTGAGTTATTAAAGGAAAAATTAATCACAACCCCTATTATAGTTTCACCTAACTAAAGCCTTTGAGTAATTAAAGAAAAAATTAATCACAGCCCCTATTATAGTTTCACATAACTGGGAACATTTGAACTGATGTGTGATGCTAGTGATTATGTTATTGGAGCTGTTCTTGGACAAAGGTATGAAAAGATTATTTTGAACTGATGTGTGATGTTAGTGATTATGCTATTGGAGCTGTTCTTGGACAAAGGTATGAAATTTTAAAGGAAAAATTAATCACAACCCCTATTATAGTTTTACCTAACTGAGAGAAACCATTTGAACTGATGTGTGATGCTAGTGATTATGCTATTGGAGCTGTCATTGGACAAAGGTATGAAAAGATTTTTAAAGTTATATACTACGCTAGTGAAACTCTTAATGATGCACAAATTAACTATACTGTTACTGAAAAAGAGTTACACACTACGCTAGTAAAACTCTTAATGATGCACAAATTAACTATACTATTACTAAAAAAGAGTTACTGACGCTAGTAAAACTCTTAACGATGCTCAAATTAACTACACTGTTACTAAAAAAGAGTTACTGGAACTGTATACTTTAGACAAATTCAGATCTTATTTAATTGGAGCTAAATGTGTTGTGCATACCGATCACTCTGCTATTAATTATCTGATGCAAAAGAAGGATGCTAAACCAAGGTTAATTAGATGGATACTTTAGATGCAAGAATTTGATCTTGTGGTTATTAATAGAAAGGGAACTGATAATCAAATTGCTGAACATTTGTCAAGATTAGAAAATCAAGAATTATCTGACACTAAAAATGAAATTACAGACAGTTTCCCTGATGAACAACTTTATAATATTAATGAGTGGAAAATACCATGGTATGCTAATATTTTTAATTATATTGAAAGTGATATTTTGCCACCTATGCTGACACTGCAACAACAAAGGAAATTCATTCATGATGCAAAAGCATATTTTTGAGATGAGCCTTATTTATATAAACAATGTAAAGATCTGATTATGAGGAGATGTGTACCTTATGAAGAAACTGAGCTAATCATTCAGAAATGTCATGATTCTAAATTTGGAGGACATTTTGGGATTAATAAAACTGCTTATAAAATTTTACAAGCTGGATTTTATTGGCCTACTATCTTTAGAGATGTTCATAGATATATAAAAACTTGTGATCGATGTCGACGAGTAGGCAATATATCTAGAAGAAATAAAATGCCTCTAAATTTCATGTTAGAAGTTGAGATCTTTAATGTTTGGGGATCAGATTTTATGGGACCATTTATTCCTTCATTTGGAAACTTATATATATTAATTGAAGTAGACTATGTTTCTAAGTGGATTGAAGGACAAGCTTTACCTCGTTGTGATGCTAAAAGTGTTTCAAGATTTTTAATGAAAAACTTTTTCACTAGATATGGAATGCCTAGAATGATTAGCACTGCGGAGGATCCCGTTTTAAGAAAAAATATATTCAGAGATTGGCAGAAATATTTAACATTATTTATTGAATCTCTACTACCTATCATCATCAAACCAGTGGGTTAGCTGAAGTTTCTAATAGAGAGATTAAACAAATACTTGGAAAGACTGTAAACCCTAGTAGAGTAGATTGATCCATTAGACTGGATACCACATTATGGGCTTACATGACTGCTTATAAAACTTCTATTGGAATGACTCCTTACGGACTGATTTTTTGAAAGATTTGTCACTTACCAGTAGAATTAAGCATAAAGCATATTGGACGATTAAAGAATTCAATTATAATTTGAAAGATGCTGGTAAGAAGTGATTGTTACAACTAAATGAAATAAAAGAATTAAGAAATGATTCTTATGATAACGATAAAATTTATAAGGAGAAATTAAAGTTATGGCATGATCGAAAGGTTAATGAGAAGAACTTTGAACTAGGATAAGAAGTTTTACATTACAACACTAGGTTCAAGTTATTTCCTAGAAAATTGAAGTCTCATTGGTTAAGACCCTTTACTGTGACTCAAGTTTATACCTACGGAGATGTTGAAATTGAAGATCAGAAGATGAGAACTAGATTTAAAGTAAATGAAAACAGATTATAACCATATTACGAGGGTAAAAGACAAAATTTTAAAGAGGTTTTAATGATCAGTCAACTTGAATAGGTCGAGCTGACGACGTTAAACCAAGCGCTTTATGGGAGGCAACACATATTTATCTTTACCTTTATCACGATTATAGTAGTTTTTATTTGAAATTATAGTTAGTATGTGGTAGTATTAAGCTCTACTACTTTTATTTATCCTTAAAATATCTTAAAAATTGGATCCATAGAGAAAAATTGGAATGCATTCGGACCAGAGCAAAACTGTGCAAATTTTGCATTGGGCGCCGACAAAGCCCTCAACGCCGCCGACAGCGGGTTTATCCTAAGAGTCCAGACAAAATTAATATAGAGGTGCACCGACGGCGCCCTCAACCGCGCCGACAGCGCCCTCAACCGCGCCGACGGTGAGACCGGCGAATTGGCGGTTATTTGGGTTAAAATGGCGGTTTTTGGTGGTTTTTGGGCGGGAATTGTCTTTTTAAACTCAAAAATTCAATTTCTAGTCCATATTTTCCCTCCTTAAAGGAAGTGAAACTCCACTAATCTCATTCCTATGGCGTCCAATTCCCCTGATAATCCCAGAATACAAGTTTTCAATCGGCGAAAGTTTATTAGTGCGGAAGCGCAGCGAATCTTTAACAAGTTACTGACGAAGAAAAGATTGATCAAGGAACAAGGATTCGTAAATCATGGATTGAATAATCCCATGATGGATATTGAAGAAACGGTAATGCGGTGAATATGGGAAGTGTTGCTACACTACCGCCGGCGTAGTTGTTCCAGTAGTGAAAGAATTTTATGCAAATTTACATGAAATCAACCAGAGAGTTGTTTATGCGCAAGTTAGATGGATCACTTTCACTCATACATGAATCAACGTATTATACATGATCGAGAATGTTCCTGTCTGCCACTATTCCAATTTCATCCCAACGAGAAACCAGATAAATTAAATTTACCAATATTTAACGGACGAAACTGACGATTGGGAAACAAGAGAAAACGTGTATGTTAGTTTTTTCTGCAACACTCCTAAATCCTGTTTCGAAACATTGGCACTTTTTCATTTCTGCGAAACTGTTACCAACAATGAAAATCAGTAAAGTTTCTAAAGAAAATGCTTTTTTAAATTATTGCATCCAAGGGGGACTGTCGATCGATATTAGATCAACAATTGTGAAGTTGGTTTTGGGCCTGATCGTTCATCGATCAACTTATGGGCTTGGACACCCCTCCATAATTTTCTCACTTTGCAGTTAGTTTCAAGTGTCCTATGAAAATTGGGAAAATGTACTGCTACCTTGGAAACCATTGGATCCAACTGAGAGATTCCCAGTTTTTGAAGATGAAAATGACATGACCATCATAGTAGATCAATCATCTCAGAATTCACTGCTAATTCAACCCTTAGTCCCTGATAAGTCTCTGGTGAACTTGCTTCGAATCAAGAAACAGGAGGTACAAAATGTCATGAATGCGATTAATAATATCTCTGATTTCTTCGATCATCTAGATTGGAGGATGAATGAACATTTTGAGCACTCTGGACATTTAAAAGATAGTTTGATATGACTGATGAGGAGGATGAAGTTAATAGAAGAGGATTCCACTGAATATTTTCCATTCCGACCCTTCTACAACCTCTTCGTTCATGTGCAATCAATGGGTGATCTCAGAGGAGAATCTAGTATTGAGTCTGAGGATTAGTAGATTTATATTACTACCTATTTGTCTATCTATGTATTTTGATTTGAACTTTTATTTGCTTTGCTTCAAAATTATGCTTTTAGATCTCTCTATAGTTGAGACTAAGCATAGGATGTTTTGTTTTCAGTGTTTTGAGTGTTGTTGCTTGGATTGCGACATTGAATTAATGTGTTGAGGTTGAGAAAATACCAAACTTAGGTGTGTTATGTAACATACATTGTACCCCTTAGAATTTATATATAAATGTGATGTTTTGTGTTATGAAAGTTTATTTGTGCTAAGTACATCATTTAGACTTAAAATTATGTCAATAATGATTAAAAAGATGTCGTTAAGGCTTGATCGGAATCGCGAAAATCTGGAATTTAAACAAAATCAATAGAGCCCGCCGACAACGCACTTGATGCCGCCGACGGTGAGATTTTTTCGAGACTTAGGATTTAAATTCCAATAGAGCGCGCTAACGGCGCCATCGACCTCGCCGATGGTGAGCTCACAAAAAAACACCTTTAACCATGATTTTAACCAGTTAACAACCACTATTCATCATCCTCTTCCTCCTAAAAACGTCACTTTCGACCTAGGGCTTGAAAGATCTTGGATTTGGAGGCGATTTCAAGGCTTTTTGACACCGGATTTGATCATCTCTAGGTAAGAGTTTCACTCCAAACTAAAAATATTTGATTTTCGCTATAGATTTCTTCCACATTGAGGAGATCCAAAATATTTGAGAATGTGAAGAAAATTTGGGAAGAAATTCATGGATCTTAATGTTGAACTCTTAAAATTACTATTTGAAGTCATGTTTTGTATATTTGAAGTAATTTTTGGAATTTTTCTATAATTTGATTAGAATGAAATGACTCCACATCAAAAGAGAAGAGTTGAGTTCGACGAGTCTCGCTTCATTAATGCGATGGCTCAAATAAAATTTTCCATATTTAAAGGAAAGAAGTGCATACAAGATTGAGTTTTTGAAAGTCTGGGAGGAGAAATCAACAAGTTAAAGGAAAGAAGTGCATACAAGATCAAGTTTTTGAAAGTCCGGGAGGAGAAATCGAACAAGTTATTGCTGAATAGAGGTGTGAAAACTTTTGTTACACCACCAATAAAGTGGATGCAAATGTTGTAAAGGAGTTCTACACCAATGTGATTTATTCTGATGACGGAATCGTTCAAGTGCGTGGATTTCCTGTTGAGTTTATTGCTGCTTGCATCAACACTTTTTATGAAGTCCCGGACTATTATAACTGCCAATATGAATCCTTTAGTATGATGGAAGGCTCTCTAAATAATGCGATCAACTTTCTCACTGATGGAAAGAGAACAGGAAGATAAAGCAGTGAGAACGGGTAAATTTTTCTGCTTCCATGTTGAATGCCACCTCTAAGTCGTGGCATTATTTCATTTCCTTTACTCTGTTACTGACCTATCACCATAATGAGGTAACTAGAGATAGAGCTATTCTTAATTTCTGTATTCAGAATAGTAGAACTATAAATGTGGGGAGAATTATTCTTAAGAATATATTGACTACGGCGAGGAGTGAGACTAGTGGAGGTTTATACATCCTGGACTTATTTATACAATTTGTAAACTTTTTGGAGTAGAGATTGGAGATGAAGAATGGGTTTGCCCTATGAAACCCATTATTAAAGCTAATTTGAAGACTTATGAATCCTATGAGAAATGGAGAACTGGGAGTAGAAGTTAAGAACCTTCTACTAGTAGAGATGTCCCCTCTACAAGTTATGACCTTTCACCTTCTAGTTCCCCTACCCTCTCTGATTTGATGAATGAGTTGACCTTGCAGCGAAAGAGCATAGAATTGATAAATGAAAGGATTGGAGGTTTAGAACATTGACACGATTATGATAATGAGTACCTTAAGAGGCATTCAAATTTTGAGGTAGCTTATTATGAAGCTCAGGCCCGACACTACAGAGGTGAGCCTAAAGTTACTTTTCCTGAGTGCCCCCGATATACTCACTATCATCTCGATCCACCTGCTGATCAAGACAATGAAGATATAGCTTGGGACTTTGATATTGAGTGAAATTGATGTACATATATTTGTACTTTTATTTCTGTGATCTTTTTGTAATAGAAGTGGATGTTTATGTGTATTTGAACCTTTATTTTTATTATTTTGTGTACTTGGATAATTTTAATTTTTGTTATAAAGTTTGTGTTATAATTAAATTTGCATGTGTAGTTTAATAGATATTGAGTAGTATTGTGGATTGTAATGTAATGTGATTTTTTATTTTTGCATTTTAATTTTAATTGTATTTGTTTAGTACTAATAGATGTTGAGTAGTATTTTGGAATGTAATGTGATTTTTATTTTGCATTTTAATTGTAATTGTTTTATTTAGTATTGTAGTTAGGAAATGTTGTGCTTATTTAATGTTTTAGTTTTATACTTATTTCAAAATTTCATTACCTGTAATGTAATGTGATTTTTATTTTCGCATTTTAATTGTAATTGTTTTGTTTAGTTTTGTGTTAGTGTTAGGAAATATTGTGCTTGTTTATATTTCAGTTTTATACTTATTTCAAAATTTCATTACCCAGAAATTCCTCTAATAATTTATATGTGTAGAAAACTCCTAATATTACAGACCAGGTGAAGTAAAAAATTTGAGAAGGCCTGCAAAAAATTCAGAATGATGAAAATGCCTACAATGTTGAGGTATGATTTATATTTATAGTTTTTCTTTCCACTTGTATTATTTCATATTTAAAAATTTAAGTTTGGGGGAGTGTTAGCGCTATTTTTGGTTGGTGGGGAGTTGCCCGTAAGAAGCTGCCGGTCGTCGGAAGGACGTTGAAGTATGAAATCAAACTCACCACATATTTTTCATAGTTTAAAATGAAAGAGCACTGTACCTCAAATCCTGTATCTATCCCAAAGGATAAACACAAGACTTGAGGATGAGGCTCGATAAAAATATTTAGTTTTAGAAAAATATAAAATCAAACTGACCCCATATTTTTTATAATTTAAATGAAATAGCATTGTACTAATCCTGTATCTATCCCGAAGGATAAACACAAGACTTGAGGATGAGGCTCGATCAAATAAATAAAGGAAAGTATGACGTCCGTTTGGTCTGCGAAACCTTTATATTTACCCACAAANATAGTTAATTACATCTTAAATGACCAAAGTCATCTAAGAAGACTCTCGATAAAAATAAAAAAATATTATCTTCAAGGAGTTTCAAAGGGTACGATTCTTCAATGTGATCGGGCGTAGAGGTGTGAAAGGGGATTAGTTCAAATTTGGAATATTTTATTGTAGAGTCCAAAGGAGGAAAAACTAGAAGATGTCATGGATCTAGAGAAGAACCCCGGTGACTTCCCAAGCTATCTTAATGTTTGGCTTCAATTTTGAGGAGAAATATTTAGGTGTTTCATCCTGCCAATTTTATTAGTTAGGGTTTACATTTGTGTGAAACTATCACACAAATAGCCTCAAAGATGTGAGGATTTAGGTCGTAACAAACAACAACCTCAGAATCCTAAGACGAGTTAGGGGTAATATTGCATAGTAGGGTTGTACAAAGGCTTAAAGATAAGGTGAGGAATTACGTTGCATAAGCAAGCAACCTGGAAGTCCTATGGCTTTGTTATTTAGGTCAGGAAGGAAGATTGGTTTAAATTGGGCAGACAGGTTTTGCTGATGAAGATGGTCGTGCTGCCCACCATGCTAGCTCCAAGCTCCTTGCTGCGACGAGTTTGAGTTATCTAGTGTGTCAAGTTATAATATCAAATTAGGTGGCCCTATGGTTGAAGTTCTTTAAATTTTATAAGGGCATATTAAAGTTTATTAGAGTGAGACCGGTTAGGATCCTATGGTTCTCTCCTTCCGGCACCACTATTTTCTATTGGATTCACTTAGTCCAAATGAA
>JXCR01143091.1:295638-321672 GCA_002079205.1 Phalaenopsis hybrid cultivar | reverse complement strand
AAAATTGGTAAAGGTGAAATAAAATTACAAGTTCTATATCTAAAAAAATATTATATTTTCCAGATAAAATTGAAAATTCAAAAGAGTTGCAAAAATTATTAGGATTATTAAATTATGCTCGTCCTTATATTTAAAATCTAAGAATAACTAGAAAATCTTTATATAAGAAAACACCCGCCACAGGGCAAAAATATTTTAATAAAAAAGATATAAAAGTTATACAAAAAATAAAAGAACAAGTTAAAAATTTACTAAAACTTACTTCGTCATTAGAAATAGATTATAAAATAGTAGTTGTTGATGCCTCACAAGAAGAATAATGAGCTGAATTAAGAATAAAACCTTTTAAAGAAGCGTATCAAAATATCGAATGATTATGCATATCTGAATCAGGAAGCTTTAAACAATTACTAGAAAATATGACAACTTTAGAATATGAGATATTATGAGTAATTAATACTTTCCATGCATTTAAATTATTTTTACAAAAAGAATTCCTTATAATAACTGATTGTGAAACAATCGTACATTTTTATAAAAATAAAAATGAAAAGAAAATATACAACAAAAGATGGGTAAATTTCGTTACTACTATAGAAGGAAAATGTTTTAATCTACAATTCGAACATATAAAGGGAGATAAAAATTTCTTGGCAGATTATTTATCTCGAGTGATCAAAACACCAATCAATAACTTAAAATCTTCAAATTTTAAACCTCCATAGAGAGATAGTCAGATATTAATATAAATATAAATTGTAAATAGCTAGTTAGATATTAAAAGAATTGTAATTTGTAATAACAAGATTGATCTTCGAATCTTCTAAATTAAAAAAATAAAAAATGATCTTCAGATCTTCTAACCTAGGAAAATTTTTACTTATTTAATTTTCTTGCAGGAATGGAGCAAAAAATGCGGTCAAATCTAGTCCATTTTGGCCCTCTTGCCTTACCAAATAGGCATGGGACAAATTTACAATTTCGGTCAAAAGTGCAAATAAGAAAACCATTAAATCATTTTCAAATAACCCTATTAGATAATCTATGTTGTAACAGAACAATTTTTTTTGCAACACATATTACCCTAATTTGTTTAACTATAACATTTATAAAAATTAATGATCAAATCAATTTTTTGCAAAATGAAAATAAAAGAATACAAATGGATAAGAACGTGGAACAAGTTTCGCTTTTTCCTAAAACACCGACAAATTTACAAAAAGTAGTTATTCCAAATCAAGGGCTTAAAATTCAGCATCTAGAAAAAGAATTAAAAGAAGAAAAATGAAAAATATTCCATATTATAAACAGAATATAATAATTTACTTTTTGAAAATGATTATTTTTCAAAAAAAATTCTAGATATTTCAAAAAACAATATATAATAACAGTTGCAATATCTTTATATACCTAAAATGCTAGAAAACATAAAAATAAAATTTTTAAAACCAAAAAAGTAACAGAAAAAATGACATGATAGAATGTTTTAAAGAAATAATTCTTTTATATGGATCAAATGAACCAATGCACGGGATATCTTATATATCTCAGAAGATTGTAACTCCAAAAACTTGTTTCTGTAATTTTTGTAAAAAAAGGATTACATATGATAACCCTTTCACTTAGAATATTGTAAAGAATTTTTAAGATGGAATGTACTAGATTTAAAGAACTATGGATTACTAACAAAAATAATTATTAGTAAATATATTTAATTAGAAGTCCAGATATCAGAACTGCATCATCCATAATTAAGAAGAATTATTTGGCACATATTTTGAGAAAGTGATACGACATCAGTAACTTTGATCATCAAATCTGTTGGGGCCCTTATTACGAGAATCTTATGGATGGAGCAAAACATATTATCGAGATCTTTAAAACTCCAAAATATTTTATAGCCTAGCAAAGGAATGGAACCATGATCTAATCAGCTCGCAGACAAAGTATAGTGGAGCATCTTTTATTATTGGAATGTAATGTTGTAAGCACTTAGGGAAAAATGGTTTTTAGCCCATAGTTCTCTTTTCTTATAAATAAGGTATGGTGTTAAGTAGAGATGTGAGAAGATAGAGTGTGTAAAAATAGATTGTGCATTGAGTTTAATAAGTGAGAGAATCCCGAAGAGTTGTCTTGGTAAGAGTGTGCAAGGAAGCAAGTTCAGATAGCCACTATATGTTTTATTCTTCAATGAATATGATTTGAATTTTCATTATGCATTTCTGTGAGTAGTAGTTAGTTCCTCCGCGTAGGGGAGAGATGTCTGATAACTATTTCATGAGTACTTAATCTCTCCAGAACAAGTATAGACCTTTGTTTTCGAAGTACATATAAAGTTTATTTCAGAAGAACTAGCTAATAACCTCTATGACCAGAGTCTTTGCCATGAGAAATGATGAAGTTATGCTGTAAGTCCCGCTATAAGCCTGTGTGGCGTTCAGGGCAAGCTACTATTCATCACTATTCAAACCTAGATAGTATTTTCCTAGTGTATGTTATTCTATGATTCTAATGAAGTAAATGGAGTCGTTAAAAGACAACATGTTTATATTTGAGCTCACAGAGTAAGCGGTATCCAAGAAACATTGTTCATACATGCTCAGCCTACAGGGAAAAACACTTTATTACTCATATAAAAAAACCTTTTCAAAATATAAAACATTAAAAGAAAAAAATTATAGTTTAATGGAAAAAATTGTTGAATATTTAGTAAGTCGGGAAGCAATAGAAATAATAAGAAAATTTTATTGTAAAAATTTCCTTGAAAAACTAAATGATGGAGAGCATACTTCAACAAATACTGAAGAAAAGATGGATAAAGTAAGTATTTTGGTCCAAAAAATGATAAAATTAAAAGAAATTTGGCCTTGGTTTTATGAAAAATATTTAGAAGGTAAAAAATCTAAGTTTTAATGACTATAGGATTACCAGAAGAAGTTATAAGACAAAGCCTAATAATTTCACATAGAAAAAATATAATTAAGAAATTAATAGAAATAACAGGAAGAGAAGGAATTCTACAAATACTTAGGGAAGATTTAGAAAATTAAATAGAAAAGATATTTAGAGAATCAAAAGAACTCATAAAAATTATAGAGATATAATAATAATATTAAAAAAGAATTTAATGAAAGTTGTAGATGAGTTATACGAGCCTTTTAACGGGTAGATCTCTTTAAACGGAAACTCGCATCGCCCAATAATGGTATTAGAGCAGCGACAAAACTTTATTAATGAATCTTAATTATTTAGGTAAACTTTGATAAATGCTTACCCACAGGCTTATAGTGGGCTTCCGTTTGATGAAAGCAGTTAAAGCGATGCGGGTTTCCGTTAATAGAGATCTGCCCGTTAAAAGTCTTGTATAACTCATCTACAGCTTTCATTAAATTTTTTTCTAATTTTATTATTATATCTCTATAATTTTTATGCAGATTTTTATCAATTCTTTCTTTTAATTTTTAAATATCTTTTCTATTCCATTGTCTAAATCATCTCTAAGTATTTGAAGAATTTCTTCTCTCCCTATTATTTCTATTAATTCTTTAATTATATTTGTTTCGATAGGTGAAATTATTAGGCTTTGTCTTATAACTTCTTCAATTAATCCTATAGCCATTAAAACTCAACTTTTTTACCTTCTAAATATTTTTCGTAAAACCAAGGACAAATTTCTTTTAATTTTATCATTTCTTGGACCAAAATACTTACTTTAACTATCTTTTCTTCTATATTTGTTGAATTATTCTCTGTTTTTTTTAGTTTTTCAAAAAAATTTACATTAAAATTTTCCTATTATTTCTATTGTTTTCTGACTCACTAAATATTCAACAATATTTTTACACTAAAATATAATTTTTTTTTCTTTTTTATGTTTCATATTTTTAAAAGTTCTTTTATATGGGAAATAAAGTGTTCTTCCCTATAGGCTGAACATGTCTGAACAATGTTTCTTGGATACCGCTTACTTTTTTAGCTCAAATAGAAACATGTTGTCTTTTTTTTTTACTCCATTTATTTCATTAGAATCCTAGAATAACATACACCAAGAAAATCATATCTAGTTTGAATAGTGATGAACAGGAGCTTGTTCTGAACGTCACACAGACTCATAGCGGGACATACATCATAACTTCATCATTTCTCACAACAAGGACTCTAGTCATAGAGGTTATTATCTAGTTCTTCTGAAATAAGCTCTATCTGTGCTCAGAGAAAAGAGGTCTATACTTGTTCATGAGAGATTAAGTACCCGTGAAATAGTTATCAGACATCTCTCCCCTTCGGTGAGGAACTAACTACTACTCACAGAAATGCATAATGAAAACTCAAAACATATTCATTGAAGAATAAAAACTTACAGTGGCTATATGAACTTGCTTCCTTACACACTCTTACTAAGACTACTCTCTGGGACTCACACTTATTACACTCAAAGCACAATCTATTTTTACACATTCTATCTTCTCACACTCTCTGCTTAACACCATACCTTCTTATTTATAGAAAAAGAGAACTATGGGCTAAAAACCATTTTTTTCCTTAGTGCTTACAACATTACATTCCACTAATAAAAAGATACTCCACTATAAAAGATGCTTCACGATATTTTGTCTACCAGCTAATTAGATCATGGTTCCATTCCATTATCTAGAGTATGAATTTCAATGTCATTTAAATTTTCCATCCATTGTTGTGCATTTATTTGTTGTTCGCTATCTTCCTTACTCAACCTTGGAGTGAGTCGTTGTTATACCATGACATGGTCTCCTGTCTTCTTAATTGAATATGGATTAATGGCATTGATATGCTCTAGGAGATTAAAATTATCATGATATAGCTTGAAGTTAAATATTTTCCCCTGATTAATTTTTCATGAAGAAAAATCTTCATATCCTTGTTTTGATATACCATATGCGTGTGGAATAGAGCCCTCGAGATTCCTTCATTAAGACTAGCAATTTGTAATGTCCAATAATGAGTTATCATTTCTTCAGCTATTTCAGGATCAACAATTTCATGTTCTTCTGCATCCTTTTGCCAGGCTTTAAAATATTTTAGAGTTTTAAAGACCTCGATAATATGTTTTACTCCATTTATAAGATTCTCATAATAAGGGCCAACAGATTTAATGATCAAAGTTACTAATGTCATATCACTTTTTTAATAATTCATTTTAATTCTGGATGATGTAGTTCTGATATCTGGTCTTCTAATTCAATATCTTTACTAATAATTAATTTTGTTAGTAATCTGCAACATTCCATCTTAAAAATTTTTTACAATATTCTAAGTGTATTGAAAGGGTTATAATATGGAAGTCAATTTTTACAAAAATTACAGAAACAAGTTTTTGGAGTTACAATCTTCTGAGATATATAAGATATCCCATGCATTGGTTCATTTGATCCATACGAAAGAATTATTTCTTTCAGACATTCTATCATGTCATCTTTTCCATTAATTTTATGATTTTAAAAATTTTATTTTTTATGATTTCCGACATTTCAAGTATATAAAGATATTGTAATTATTTTTCTCTATTGTTTTTTGAAATATCTAGAATTACTTTTGAAAAATATTCATTTTCTAAAAGTAAATTATTATATTCTATTTGTAATATGAAATATTTTTCTTTTTCTTCTTTTAATTCTTTTTCTAGATGCTGAATTTTAAGCTCTCGATTTGAAATAACTACTTTTTTGTAAATTTGTCGGTGTTTTAGGAAAAAAACGAAACTTGTTACACGTTCTTATCCATTTGTAATATTTTATTTTCATTTTGCAAAAATTTGATTTGATCATTAATTCCTATAAATGTTATAGTTAAACAATTTAGGGTATTAAGTATTGTAGAAAGATCTATTCTATTACACCACAGATTAACAAATAGGGTTGCTTGAAGATGATTTAATGATTTTTTATTTACACTTTTGGCCAAAATTGTAAATTTGTCCCTTGCCTATTTGGTAAGGCAAGAGGGTTAAAATGGACAAGATTTGACTGCATTTTTTGCTCCATTCCCGCAAGAAAATTAATTAAGTAAAAATTTTCCTAGGTTAGCAGATCTAAAGATCATTCTGATTTTTCTAATTTAGAAAATCTGAAGATCATTCTTGTTATTAAAAATTACATTTCTATTAATATCTGTCAAGCTCTTTACAAATAATATTTCTATTAATATCTGACTAGCTCTTTACAAATTACATTTCTATTAATATCTTACTGTCCCTCTATGGAGTTTTAAAATTCGAAGATTTTAAGTTTTTCATTGGTTTTTGATCACAAGAGATAAATAATCTGCCAAAAAATTTTTATCTCCTTTTATATGTTCGAATTGTACATTAAAACAATTTCCTTCAACAGTAGTAACGAAATTTACCCATCTTTTGCTTTAAATTTTCTTTTCAATTTTCTTTTTATTAAAATGTACTATTGCTTCACAATCAGTTCTTATAAGGAATTCTTTTTTGTAAAAAAAATTTAAATTCATGTAATGCATTAATTACTCATAATATTTCATAATCTAAAAATGTCATATTTTCTGGTAATTGTTTAAAGCTTCATGATGTGCATCTGCATAATCGTTCGGTATTTTGATACGCTTCTTTATAAGGTTTTACTCTTAATTCAGCTCCCCATCCTTCTTGTGATGCATCGACTACTACTATTTTATAATTTATTTCTAATGGAAACGTTTTGGTAAATTTTTAACTTATTCTTCTATTTTTTGTATAACTTTTATATCTTCTTTATTAAAATATTTTTGCCCTATAGCGGATGTCTTTTTATAGTTATTCTTAGATTTTTGATATATGGACGAGCATAGTTTAATAATCCTAAGAATTTTTGTAACTGTTTTGTATCTTCAATTTTATCTGACAAATCTAATACTTTTTTATTAGATTTGATATATGATCTTGCAATTCTATTTCACCCTTACCAATTTTTTGACCTAAAAAAGTGATATATTCTTTAGCAATTTCAATTTTCTTATAAAATAATTTCATTCTTTATGCATAATTTTAAAACTTCTTCTACATGTTTATAATGTTCTTTTAATGTATGGGATGCTACTAATATATCATCTATATATACTAGAATGTAATCTATATGTTTAAATAAATTGTTTATTTTCTTTTGAAATATACTATGCGCATTCTTTTTAAATATATTGTTCATTTTCTGTTTAAATATATCATTCATTATTTATGCATAATTTTAAAACTTCTTCTAA
The DNA here is from genome assembly GCA_002079205.1 of Phalaenopsis hybrid cultivar. Taxonomy (NCBI): domain Eukaryota; kingdom Viridiplantae; phylum Streptophyta; class Magnoliopsida; order Asparagales; family Orchidaceae; genus Phalaenopsis; species Phalaenopsis hybrid cultivar. The sequence continues at coordinate 314,436 of JXCR01143091.1, read as the reverse complement.
ATGTTTATAATGGCATAATTAGCCATTTGTAGTGTCCTATAGGTGTAGTGAATGCACTATATTTTATGGATTTTTTATCTAATTTTATTTGTCAAAATCATGATTTATAGTCAAACTTGCTAAAATATTTTGCCTTTTATTAGATTTATTAGCATATCCTTATCAGGTATTTCATATCCAACATCTTCAGTATTATCATATAGTCGTTTATAATTAATAACCATTGGAGTTTTTCCTCTTAAAATTTTTGCATTATTTCTTACTATAAATGTAGTTGTTCTATGTTCATATTTTGATGGTCTAATTAATCCTAAATCTTTCAATTCTTTTATTTGAATTTTAAATTCTTCTTTATCTAAAATGCTATATTCAAATTTTGTTGTTGTTATGACTAATTCTTTGTTAATTATTGGGATATTGGCAAATTCTGTATTTTGTTCCCAATGTTTCAAAGGATTTTCACCTATTATTTGAACCTCTTATACTAATTGAAATATTTTTTTCTAATGTTTTTGCAATCAGATTTGTGATTATAGTTTCTTGTTTGTAGCATAAGTTTAAGTAGTCTAATACCTCTGATGGTACATGTAATTTTTTGTGTGTTATTGTTTCTTTTTGGTAACTCACCGTGCTTCTCAGCATAACTCGGATGTTTGTCGGTCCAAATAATTGAGGTTCGTTTACTGATAGTTAAAATTTTTTCTACTTATGTTTAGTTGACCATCCATACTTAAGATAAAACTAAATCCTAAAATAAATTCTTTATTTTTGGCGTCATGAACTAAAATTTTTTGTAAACTATAGGTTTCAATTAATTTAAATGTTTCATGTTTAATAACGAATTGTATTTGACTATTCATTAAGCATTTATCAAAGTTTGATGTGTAATCTCCTACTAAATATGTAGTTCTATTTGTTGGATGATAGCTTTTAAAATTTCTTGGTAACAATTTTTTTGTTATAACTGATGTAGTACTTCCACTATCTATTAATGTCAGTACCTTAATTTGTGATTTATCTTCTAAGATTATATTTGCATTTACCATTATTAAAGATGTTGAGTAATTTTGGTAGGTGTTTGTTATCATTATTTCGGTATTTGTGTGTGCTAATTCTAATTTACTTATTGTTAACCTCACTTTTGGTTGAGGTCTAGTTTTCTCCTTAGTAGCCGACATCTAGCCATGGACTTTTCTGTTGGCTATTCCTAGAGGATTAGAAAGGAACACTTGCCATTAGAAATTTAAAACTCTTCTTTGCTCAACTTAAAGTTCCATATATTAGTCCTAATTGCTAGCACTTAGTAGGTGGGGTCAATATGGGGGAACTCAAGATGAGTCCTTATAGGACTATTTGGCCTTAGGGTCAACCCTCTGGTGGTGTAGTCTTGGTTGCTCTCACTCACACACTTGCACATTACATTTCCAGTCACTACCTTAAGCCTAAGTCTACCTAACTTTGACCCCTTAACCTTTTGAGAGACTTGTGTAGATGGTCCTCTAAACCCACCAGCCCTAGGCTAAGGTTTAGGCAAAACCAGTACATGGAGGACCCAAAGTAGAGGATTCTATTGTTCCATGGCTCAAATAGGGTGATTGACACCCCAATTTTACCAAAATAGCAAACTTAGCCTTTTGCCCCCAAATCGACCTAATTTACCAAAATACCCTTGAAAATCCAAAATTGGCCAAAATTCTCAAGATTACCCAAATATCCAAATTTGTCCAAAAATCATGTCAAACCATTTCAAACTACCCAAATTGCCCAAAATATCCCAAAATTACCAAAATACCCCTCATTTAGCCAAAATTACCAAAATACCCTTACTGACCCAAAATGTCCCAAAACCTCCAAAATCACTTCAAATGTCACCAAAAGCAATTTGAACCATTCCAATGAGCTCAATTTAACCAATTTTGACCAAAAACCCCAAATTGCCTTTAAAGGTCGAATTACTCCAATTGACCCCCAATGTCCACCACCTTGATCTCAATTTTCCCCAATTTCAATGCTAAACTCAAATTCATCATGCCCAAACTTGATTGTGACTAAATCCAGCCCAATTGACTCACATTGGAATCCAATTTCAACCCAAATCAAAAAGCCCCAATTTGGCCCAAGACCAAAATCTCACTCAATTGAACCACCGAATCTATCCAATTGCCCCAATTTTGCATCATAAACTCTTCAAAACATTTCCCCACATCAAATTGATCCTTCAATTGGCCTTAGTCAAGCCTCAATTTCACGCTAAAACTAACTTGAACCAAAACCCCCAATTTTACCCAAAATTGACCATGTCTCCAAATTCAACTCAATTGAACCCCATAACCTCAAAACTTCGACTCAATTTCTATCCAAAACTTTTCATGACAATTATTAGGACCAAATTGAACCATTAATTGGGCTCTAGCCAAACTCCAGCCCAATTCAAACCCAAGTCTAACCCAACACCCCCAAAATTAACCAAATGTCCAAATTCCTCCAAATCAATTCAAATCACTCCAAAACTTTTCTAATCTACACCAAGTTGCTCGATCAATTGAGTCCAATGTTATGGCTAGTCCAGCCCAAACCCAACTTCAAGCCAATTTGACCCAAATTGAACTCATGCACCAAAATTGACCAAGCCATGCCAAATTGATCAAACCAAAGCTTCTACAGCCACGTTTTGGGCCCTAGTGACCAAGCTAGAACACCTAGCCCACCCTACATGGGCTATGGACCAATGGTCCCTTGATTTAGGGGATTGCACCCCATTTTTTGACATAACTCAAAATATACTTGCCATTAGTGTTTAACCATCATTAAGAACCCTCTGGCCTCCCTGAGCCCATAAGTGACTGAACTCTGGCCAACCACCACCTCAGCCGCCGGAAACAGCCAGCCCAAGGGAGCCCCAAATGGCCAAAATCCAAAATTAAACCTCCTTGAGTTGGCTAAGTCCCATTGGCCATAGGAGCCTTTCTTCCCTCCACCTCAGCACGCTTTAGCACCCAATTTGAAGCCCTGAGCTCCACCAAGCAGCCATGGCTATAAATGAAGCTCTCCACAGCTAAAAGGGAGAGTGATTGAAACCTTGGGGAAACTCTGCCAAAATCTCACCCGAGCCTCTCCAAACCTTCCTAAGTTCAACCCCCTTGCTCACAACCACTCATAACCACTCCACCGAGTCAATTTCTTCACTGAAATTTGTTCCAAAACCAGGATAGATTTCTCCACAGCTCCACAGTGAACCAAACTCAAATTAATTGTGCACACACCATACCCTGAGTGAGAGAAGTTGATTCCCTGCAAAAGCGCCATCACAGAGAGCCTGTAGCATAGCCCTATACCAACACCTGAAATTCTTCTTGGTCGAAATCATACCTAGACAATTCACCACAACCCAGGACTTCATCTGGAGGTTCGTTGGACTCATTTGAAGCTGCTACAACCATCTGATTAAGGTCTCCCCTCTCAGACAAAGGTACTGAGCCTCAACCCTAAACTGAGCTTAAATTGATTCTTCATACGCATTTACTGTATTTCATACTGTATAAATCATATAAATGTGTTCGTCTTGAATAGATGAAGGTGTAGGAACAAACCCAAAGTTATTTAGTTAAGTCTAGCTCGAGATCTTAAAGTTTTAGTGTGAACGACTTACGAGTTAAGTCAGTTGGGGACGATGAACGAATGTCGTCAGATCGCGTGTTTATTCCATGAACGGTCGTGATGGAGCCGGACGAAGAGATGATACGAGAACCACGGGACGTGTGGTGCTGAGGTGGCTGGTGACATCGAATAGCAGAACGCCGAGTGTAAAGCTCGACGCACCGTAGGATGAGGTGGCGCTGACTGGTTTAAGTAGAAAAATCTAGATTTATTTGATTTACTTAAAAGCCAGAACTTTGAAAATCCATATCATTTCATAGAAAAATCACAAAAATAAATTAAAAATACCCCCTTGCTTAGTGACCAAATGAGAATAATGTGGACTAAAAATAAAAATTATTTGTTAAATCTTTGATTTTTAATTAATTAAATACTCTCTATGTTCTTTCAATTCATCATCTCATCATAGTTTGAAATTTTGAGGGTTTGTTCCTCATGACAGAGGTTATGTTCTCTGATTTTTGTAAGGTCAGAGGACATCTTTGTGCTCCTAACCCTAATTTTCAAACTAAGATGGCAATTTTGGCTTAAATTAATTATATAAATTGAAATATCACTTGAAAAATTATGGGATAAACTTTAGCAGGTTTTGTGTGGTCTAAGAAGCTTAGGAAAAATATTATGATGGTTTGAATAATTTTGTACATTTTGTATTTAATTAAGTATGTATATTTGTATTAATTTATGTAAATTAAATATTAATAAAAAATTAACAAAATCAATTCCACATTGTGCATAAAAATCATGTTAACCCGCTGCAAAAATTTGGAAATCATTTGATTAAGTTTAAGCACTAAAGTTGATTTTTTTAAGAAACATTGTATTTTTGCACAAAAATAATTATATTAAAATAAATACACTTAGAAAAATTATGAAAAGTGATTTTTCTGAGTTCCTTGTGATAAGGAGTACTTAGGAAAAATAAAAGTTATTTTTAATAAAATACTTGATTTTTTAGCTATATTTTAAATTAAAAATAATTAAGAATAATTAAAATTTCCAAAAATATAAAAATATTTCAAAATATTCCTAATGGTTCCCTGATCACTTAGAACTCATTAAAATATTTTTCATAATTTTTCTAAGTTAAAAATAAATTTTTAAAGGCCCAAAAATGTGTTTTCTTATTTTCCCCATTAAAAATAATTATAATAAATAAATTAAAAAATATAAAAATATAAAATTTGTTTCTCTTAGTTCTCTGAACTTAGAGAGATTTAATAAAAATATAAAAAATAATTTTTATAATTAAAACATACTTTCCATTTAATTAAATCACTAAAAAATCAATAAATAATCATAAAATTAAATTAAAATTTAATTTAGAAGATCATGGAATTTTGCCTAAGTGCATTTCTGACCTAATAGAACCTCTAACATTTTTCCCATAAACACAGAATATTATTTTGATTGATTAAAAAAATTAATGTGAAAATTTTATTTTCTAAGTTAGAATAACTATTTAAATTAAATAAAAATTTGAAAACCAAGTTTTCTCCTCTGATGTTTTAGTTGCCCCGTGGGCAGGGTACACTAAATTTTTTAAAGTCATTTGAATTGTGTCTAATGAGTTATGAGGTGAAGAGCCTGAAGGATAAAGTTGTAATTTTAGATTTTGGTACCTCAATCAAAATTTAGGATTAATCAAAGGGAAAATGGGTAATTTTGATCTTAATGAATATATTTGAATGATTAAAACATAATGGATAAAAGGTAGAAACCAACATATCACCTTTCCATAATAAGAATAAAATTATAATTTGGTAAATGATCAAGATTTGGAAGTTAATCAAAATCAAATGATTTCCAAGTGATGGGCTTAAACTAGGGAGATGATGTTTCACTTATGATTAAGTCCACAATTAATGATGACCTAACTTCTTTTTAATCAAAATCCATATCACCTAAATTAAAATTCTAACATTTGTTAATCTTTCTCCCATTAGATTTATTAAGGGGCTTCGTAGTGATCTAGGCATGATTTTAGAACTTGTTTGACGGGATTTAGAAGATAGTATGATTGATGATTAACATCACCAAGCCCAACTTTAGTGGTGGGTACAAAAATCTTTAATGATTGAGACTTACCTTAGGAGCATTCACCTACATAACTTTTAAGTAAAATATCAATTGATTATTTGAGTACTCCGTCCTCAAGATGGTTAAAATGTCAAGATTCATCGAGTAAAGGGTAATTTTAATTCAACCTGGGATGATTAATGGAACAATATGATAAGTTCAAAATGAACTCGAATGCTTCAAGAGATTTTAAAGCAATTTGGGATCACTCCCTAGACACTTTGGAATCTCTTGGATATTTTGAAGGACAAATTGAACTTGTTATACATTGTTATAAAATCAGCCATTAAGATCTTTCGGGACTCAATAAGTCATAGATTGGGATTTGTTATATACATCTTCAACTATTCTTGTTTTAATTTTTCTACAATATTATAACTGCTTGTTTGTGTACTTTACTTTCTTGCAAAATCAAAACAATCATTTTTAAAATTAATCAAAATTTTCATAAAACCTAAAACAAATTGTTTCAAAGGTAACCATTAATCCTTTGAAATTTCACTAAACTTAAAACGTCCTTTTGAATTTATGAATCCCTCGGAGGAGGTAACCCATCAAAGGACATTTTAAGTTTAGTAAAGAGATCTCCCCAGTTTAAATGAGTTAAGCTAAGTAAATTCAAAAGAAAATAGTGATACCAGAATGAGGGAACCGTGAGATACTAACGGGTGTCGCTTTAATCGACTTTAACATTCCCCTTGATATTTAAATAACCATAAGCTTAGAAAACACTTGATTTGACATCAGGGCTTGACACATTAGAAAACTTAAACTCCCTATGACGAGGAGCTTGGAGTTAGCATTATGGGCAGTACGTTCATCTTCAATAGCAAAACATGTCTACACCAGCTAAACCATTTCTTAAAGTTAAACAACCGAGTCATAGGATTTCGAGGTTATCCACATAGTGTGATATAAATCCTTAACTTATCTTTAGGCTTTTGTATAGCTCTACTATACAATTTAAGCTCTAACTCGTTTTAGGATTATGAGGTTGTCGTTCATCACGACCTAAATCCTCACATCTTCCAGACTATTTGTATGATCGTTTCACATGAATATAAACCCTAATTAATAACAATCCTTTAAACCATTAGGAACGAAATAAAGAATTAGCTAATATCTTAATATTCAACAAAGAATTAGTCATAAGAACAAAAGCATTAAAATATAGACATTTAGATAAAGAAGAATTTAAAATTAAAATAAAAGAATTGAAAGATTTAGGATTAATTAAACCGTCAAAATCTCAACATAGATCAGTTGCATTTATGATAAGAAACCATGCAGAAATTTTCAGAGGAAAAACTTGAATGGTTATTAATTATAAATGACTAAATGATAATACTGAAGACAATGAATATAAAATACCTGATAATGATATGTTAATAAATCTATTACAAGACAAAAAAATATTTTAGCAAGTTTGACTGTAAATCAAAATTTTGGCAAATAAAATTAGATAAAAAATCCATAAAATTATGTTGTATTCACTACACCTATATGACACTACGAATGTTTAATTATGTTTTTTCGCTTAAAAAATGCACCTAGTATATTTCAAAGGAAAATGGACAATATATTTAAACATCTAGATTACGTTCTAGTATATAAATGATATATTAGTAGCATCTCATACATTAAAAGACCATTATAAACATGTAGAAGAAGTTTTAAAATTATGCATAAAGAATGGAATTATTTTATCAAAAAAGAAAATTGAAATTACTAAAGAATATATAACTTTTTAGGTAAAAAAATTGATAAGGGTGAAATAGAATTAGAAGATCATATTTCTAAAAAAGTATTAGATTTCCAGATAAAATTGAAGATACAAAAGATTCACAAAAATTCTTAGGATTATTAAATTATGATCGTCCATAAATCAAAAATCGAGGAATAACCATAAAATCTTTATATAAGAAGACATCTGCCACAGGGCAAAAATATTTTAATAAATAAGATATAAAAGTTATACAAAAACTAAAAGAAGCAGAGAATAATTCAACAAATATAGAAGAAAAGATAGTTAAAGTATTTTAGCCCAAAAAATGATAAAATTAAAAGAAATTTGGTCTTGGTTTTATGAAAAATATGTAGAAGGTAAAAAATTTGAGTTTTAATGGCTATAGCATTACCTGAAGATGTTATAAGACAAAACATAATAATTTCAACTATGGAAACAAATAAAATTAAAAATTAATGGAAATAATAGGTAGAGAAGAAATTCTACAAATACTTAGAGATGATTTAGACAATGAAATAGAAAATATATTTAAAGAATTAAAAGAAAGAATTGATAAAAATCCACATAAAAATTATAGAGATATAATAATAGAATTAGAAAAGATTTTAATGAAAGAAGTAGATGAGTTATTTGAGTCTTTTAACCGGTAGATCTCTTTAAATGGAAACCCATATCGCCCAAAAATTCTAGGATTCAATACCTTTCTAATGCTTTCAGTAGTGATGGTTGCTCTTTGACTCACATTGATGTTAATCTCTATAATGAGAATTCTGTAATTAATAATTCTTGGCTCATTTGTATTCGTAGTTTTGAATAGATTAAATATATCAATGATCATATGAAGGTTGGTAAAGCTGCGGGTCATGATGGTTTCACGACTGATTTCTATAAAAATTGTTGAAAAGTGGATCTCTATTGTCAGCAGAAATAATTTAGCCGTCAGTAAAGAAACCAAAGAATTATTTGTCAAAAATTATAGGAGGAAAAAATTCACAAATGTACGTATTGTAAAAAAAAAGAGAAACTATATAAGGAATATGAGAAAAGCTTGAAACAAAGAGTAATGAGAGCCATATGTAACAAGATAAGCATAAAGACGTACCAATAAACTATTCTCTAGCAAAGCACCATCTAATGAAGGGGAATATTCCAAGAATCGTTTCCGGAAAAGCAGACTAACTCTTATCAACAAAAGATATTCCTAAAATTATTTCGCTGAAAGTAGATGGCCACTAACTCAGTCAGACTGCAAAGTAGCATCAATTATTTCATGTAACGTCAGCTATGACGATTTATGTACTCTTTTCTTTTCTATTTAAGGCCTTCTCTCTTCTACTGAGGAGGTAGAGCGAATTAGGATTTCTTCTTCTTCTCCTTCTCTTATAAGATTAAGATGTGTGTTTGTCTTTGTGGCTAATTATCTTCTTCATGCTCGATGTCTGTAAGTTTGTCTTTTAAGTGTTAATGAATGATATGTTTTAGTTGTTTGTTTGAAATTATGTTTTTTTTTCTATTATGATTTTTTATTTTTTTCTAGCTACGGATAGTGTAGGAAACGAACTAATGTTGTGCTTTAAATCTCTGAAGTACTTGCACAAGATTGTGGTCTACAAAGACATGTATGGTCTTGTTGAGCCTTTACTTTCTCTAGAAAACCACAAAGAATGATGCAAGATGAACTGGAGATTTTAAGGTTAAATCCTAGAATAGATAGAGATCATAATATGATTACATTATTTTGAACTTTCATGTAGAAGCATAATTGACCCTAATACTTTAAGATAATCTTTCAACTAAAATATTAGGAAGAAATTCTTAAATATGGAAAAAGAGTTTGAAGAATTTGATATAAGATTACGACAATTAAAGAAAAATTATATGAATCATATTAGAGAGATAGAAGAGGTATAGTATAGATTAAAAAATAATATAAATTTAGAAAATACTCTTCATCAAAAATCATTAAAAATAGGAGAAACTTCAAGTGCATCTAAAGCTTATAAAATGGTATCAAAGCCAGATGATCATCTAGCAAATACATATAAATATCTAAAACATGAAAATTTTTTATGCACACCTACATTGTCTTACGAATCTTCTATTAGCTCTTACAAACAACAAATAAAACATGACAAAGAATTAAAAAAATGTTTACTTATAGAAGAGCTTAAAGCAAGTGTAGAAGATCTTGATGTTGAATAAAAATTACCTTTACCAAGAATTCAATAGAATTTGTGAACTACTCCAAATTAATATAAAAATAAGCACTTAGAAGTATTCCAAAAAGAACTAATTTTCATATAAAATCTCCTTTAGAAAGTTCAAATGAATGGATCATAACAAATTATATGATTTTAAAACAAGTTGAACTAGATCTTTATTCAAAAAGTATATCTAATGAACAAGTTAATCTATGGAATTAAATTTAAATCAGTTAGAAAATATTAAACTTTTTAAAAATATAATCTAGTTTAGATATAAAAAATTGCCAAATAAAGAGAGTACTTCAAACATATACGAATTAGGAGTAAGATTAATCCAAAATCAATAAATACTGAATAGCAATATAGCCATAGACGCTATTTTAGCAAAATGTTGTAATTTAGAGAAGTTTAATACTAATTCAAAAATCCTAAGATGGACAAATATAAATAAATATAACTCTTCATAAAATATACAAGGAGCTATACGTATAAATGAAGTCATTTCATTTGACGATCATTCTTTCAGAAAATGAGACAAGATTTAATTAATGTCTTAAATGAGCAATTTATGGCTACACCTACACCTACTAATTATCCATTTGTTGACCCTCCTTCATCCAACCAACATATGAGATTACTCTTTTCTTCAAATACCAACGAAGCTAGTCCAAGTCAAAACACAAGTTCTTATCTCTGTTATTTTCCTGCTAGTGTTAGATGTAATCCAACATTCAGAAATATAATAGAATCTAGAATTGAAGGCAACATATCTAAGCCTATAAGCGGACATGGTATTTATTTAAATATAGACTGTAGTAAAAATATGAACGAAAAAATTGATAAATGAGTAATAGAAAATAGCGTAGTCATATATAATTATAATATAAAGGGAGAAGACGTCTTTGGATTTTTAGAAAATACTTACGGGAATTGTAAAAAAATGGTTTTTAGGACTAAATAATAATAAAAAACAAGAAATAAGAAATACTTGTTTATCAGAAAGAGATATAGGAAAACCTAGAAAATGGCCAATTATATAAGGAGATTTCATAAAAAGTGAATTTTGAGAATACAAAATTAGATACCGTACAGAAATAGAAAAACAAAAACATCAGTCAAATATAGCAAAACAGATAATAATAGCATTAAATATATGCAGTATCTATTATTTAAATGAATATAGTTGTGAGTATAAAAAATTTTCCTATGATATTCTAGCTGAAGACCGCTCGTTATATTTAGATATATATTTTTATAAATTACCCGAATCATATAATATTATATGGAGCCAAGAATTCAAAAAAAATACATCTAGAAGACATCACTCTAGGAAGTCGAATACAATACACTTTAGAAAAACTAGTTGAAGCATGTCAGCATATAGAATTACATAAACAAAATAAACAATATAAACAATCATTGTATTGTGAGAAATATGACTTCCCCCAACAGTGGGGTTGATCCTCTTCTTCTCATAGCAAATGCAATTGTCCTGCAAAAAATAAAAAGAAAAAGTTCTTTAGAAAATACAAAAAAGACATTTCAATCCAAATAAAAGAATATTTAGAAAAAGAATAATAATGCAGATAATAGGAAAATAAGATGTTAAATTTGCAAACAAGAAGGACATTACACAATAAATGTCCCAAAAAAAGTAAAATAAGTCATAAAATTTGTAGCTATCATCAAAAAAAATAACCTAGAACTTATTTTAATATTGCTGAAATTGAAAGAGAAGAAGAGATATATCAATTATCAAAAACTGAAGACATTCTAAAAAATAGAAGAATATTTATATTCAGATTAATGGAAGAAAACTCTGAAACTGATATAATTAACAACAATTATATTCAATATGAAAGACATATTACTCTATCTGAATATGCCTATAGCAAAATCAGAAAAAGAAAATTATCATTAGGAACAAAAGACTGTTTCGACATTCCAATATTTTTATGGAAAAGATCTATACACTATAGTATTAGATAAGGAGAACATCCCATAGATATAATAAACATAGAAGGAAAATCTATACACTATAGTATTAGACAAGGAGAACATCCCATAGATATAATAAATATAGAGGGAAAAATTAAAAGATCTCTATACAATCAACAAATCAAAAGACATGATTTAGAAAGAATAAAAAAATCATGAGAAATATAAACATATATTTTTTGGTGGAATTCAAATTCTAATCAAACCTTATTTCCGAAAAGTTATAGATAGCCCAATCACTATCTAGATATATGATGATAGAACTATACACTCTAAAAAAGATGCTTTGTTAGGAAACAAACTAATTCTATGCTTTAAATCTTTAAAGTACTTGCATAATGTTGTGGTCTGCATAGACCTGCATGGTCTTGTTGAGCCTTTACTTTCTCTAGAACACCACAGAGAAGGATGCAAGATGAACCAGAGATTTTAAGGTCAAACCCTAGAATAGGTAGAAATCATTATATTATTACATTATTTTAAACTTTCTTGTGGAAGCATAAAGGACCCTGATACTTTAGGATAATCTTTCGGACAAAAGAGTAGAAAAAAATTATTAAATATGGAAAAAAAAGTTTTAAGAATTCGATGAATCATATTAGAGACAGAAGAGGAACAATATAGATTTAAAAATAATCTAAATTTAGAAGACGTTTCCTCCCATTACGAGGAGCTTCTTCCCGGATTTCATTGAATGTCTGCAATTTTCGCAGTGGCGAGATTCCCGAACCCTTCTCTTTTCGTTTATAGCTAGCCCTAGGGTTTAGTGTCGCTAGGCATGCAGGTTCGATCGCCCACACGAAGTGCGTTTGCCGGCGCGACCACGTTCCTATGTGATGGATTGTTTGCTTTCATAGTACAAGCTTTTAGGTTAGAATTTTTCGTGCGTGACCAAACACCCTTCGTAGAGCTGAGTGAACCCCCTTTGGTTGCAAACCTCAGCATATGTCCTATGGGTTGGAGTTTCAATCTCCCCCTGCTTTGGTTTTCCAATTTCTTTAGATTTGGGATGAAAAATTTTGCAAAATAAGAAAAGCTTCGTAGCTAGCTCACTTTGCAAAACTTGGAGGAGTTGTGAAACGGGAGAAGCTTTGTAGTTAGCCCATTTCACAACCTCGTGGAGAGCTTCCACCTTAGAATCACCGGGGAGAACTTCCGCCAGATGCCTTGTCAAAGCAGGAGGCGGCTATGCCGCACATCCAAGTGCCTAAAACTTTAGGTACCTAAATGAGGATGTTAACACGAGGCTGATTTGTTATCGAGCATAGTTGTTTGCCTTAGATTGCATCAAATATCTTGCATCAAGCATGTTGCATTCCACTTTGTCCCAAAAGGTCGTCCCGGCCGGGTCGACATTTCATTTTACCACGCCTGCCGCCCAAGCCCGGTCAACACTTCACTTTGCCACGACCGACCGCCCCTGCCAGGTTAACACTTCACTTTACCACGACCGGCCACCCAGACTCGGTCAACACTTCACTTTGTCGCGATCGTCGGCCTCAGCCTGGTCGACACTTAACTTTAGTTCGACCGGCGGCCTCGATCAGGTTAACCAAACAATTTGTTTCGACCGACAGCGTTGGCCCGGTCAACCGATAACTTTGACTCGACCAGCCACCACAGTCCAACCAACCGATCACTTGCATGGTTGTATGTTTTTACATTATTTTGCATGTTTGTTTGCATGTGTCTATTTGTTTTCTTGCACGATGCATCACATCTTGCATGTGTTTGCTTGCATTTGCATGATCACTATTTTTTGTTTATGTTGCACCTCTTCGGGTCGCTGTCTCCATCACATACACAGTTGTAGTGCAACGTCCTCCAAGACATGCTCATCTTCAAGTCAGTGCCTCCAGGGCACACACACATTCGTCAGGCCCTGCCTCCTCGACACGCCCGTCTTTTTAGTCACTATCGCCACGACATGCCCATTCATCGGGCTCCTGCCTCCTCGGCACGTCTGTCTTTCTAGTCACTGTTGCCACGACACGCCCATTCATGCACGTCTGTCTTTCTAGTCACTGTCTCCACGACACACCCATTCATCGGGCTCCTGCCTCCTCGGCACGCCCATCCTTCGGTCACTGTCTCCACGACACACCTGTCCTTCTGGTCACAGTCTTCAGGGCATGCCAACTTGTCGGGCCCCCCGCCTGCTTGGCGGACCCATCTTTTCGAGTCCCTGCGTCCGCGACAGACCTATCTGTTGAGTCATCATCTCCACGACATACTCACCATTTCTTTTGCATTATTATATGCATTTGCATGTTTGCATGGATAGCGAGTCAAACTCGATAGAAGATTGACTCCCATATCGGTCATGATGTCTTAACGATCATTGTTTGCTGGGTTGAGCTCGACAAATAATGCAAGTTAAGTTATCGAGATTGATACGAGTATGATTATGCTAAGGATCCAAGGATCTAACTCGTGTCACATTGTATGTTACGAACCCGCATTTAATGACCCTTATTTTGAAAACTAAAAAAAATATAATTTTCTGCTTATTACTACATTCACCATGATTTTAAAATTATGCATGTAGCAAACTAGGTCATATATAAGGCCAACTCCTCTTTCAACATCCACCTTGAGTAACACCCTTTGGATCCCTTGGATCTTTAAAGCGGGGTCGGCCAGGCGACCTCGCCAAAGTCAAACTATACCTCGAGATTGACCCTTCACTTAGATGTTGGTTAGAACATTTTCGCATTAGATGGTGTGTTAGGCTAGGATTAAGGATGCTAGGTAGTCCTTTTTTACACCTCTGGTTATTATTTTGTGAAATTTTTTTGCGCTAACCACGCGTCATCTTTTTTTACGGTATTTTTGTTGTTTGCACCCTGCAAATACATAGTAGTGTGTTAGGGCGTTCTTCTGTAGGGAGTCGTGTCTACTTATATGCGCACACACACAGGTACACTATGAGGGAGCATGTAATTATTTTTGACATTGTTGCTTGCAGGTGTTATTTATCTCCCTCACTTATAAGGAACGACTCATTATATGTGTTGCATAGCTTTCCTCACTGACACTTGTTTTCATGCAGGTAACGTCTTTTTTTTCTTTACTTTTCTTATGTACTTTTTAGAGACTTAGGAGAGTCCAGTAGCAGAAATAAGATATGTGCACGGGTTCCAAGACATTTGGAGCGGGAACCACGTGAAGGGGCCTAGAAGCAGGTGTTCGTGCCCCGTATCTTAATTCTGCATTTGATATTGATGTATAGAATTAGGACCAGACATGTATATGCGGAGTCCGATCGCTCTTTTTTTTGTTTGGGACTTGTTATCGACCCAACGACATCAGTCTGTTTATTATTTTGTTTGGCATGTCTGCATATTTGAATTCTTTTTTATTGTTTATTTCTATGCATCTAGAATTCGGGTCTGTGGTACTTTGACTCGGCTACCTTTACCTCTTAGGGTTTACTCCTCCCGTTCCTTTGACTACCCTTGTTGAGTCCTTTCGCTCCTATTGACTTTGTTGGTATCATCTTGACGACCCGATGCCGATGACTTGCAGCCAGTTTGGGATACGATAATTTATCCTCTGCCCTTATGGCTCGAACGTGCTTTGATGTATTAGGGTACCCCCGTCGAGGTGATTATTAGTTCTTCCATGGGTATCATATACCAATAACTCGCTACCTACTTGGGATGTGAGAGAGTCACTTTTTGCCCAATGGCTTAACCAGAGCTGTGTAGCATATGGGCATTACCGCAGGAATAACCTCTCTTTAATAACTTATTTTCCCAGGTCTGCGATAATACTAGCGAAACACATTTTATCGAGAGTACTTTTGGGTATTCCCCAAAATGTAATTAACCAAGTGGGACGTCTCCTATGGAATACCTTGACCCCGGAACAAGCATCTACCTGAATCTCTGGTTATGGGAAGCCTACGTAGGTATTCTTTCGCGAAAATTGGTCCAAGATGCCCCATCCGACTTTATTTGGGCGGCTAGACATAACCTATTCTTTCAAGGTTTATTGCACATAGACTCTCCATGTTTTTGTTTTTATTCTTGTCTATCATATTTGTCGCATATCCATCTTTTTCGGTTCATTTTTTCTCCGAGTCATTCATATGAACCGAAAGAGAGATTTATTCGGAGAAGAGAAGTATACGACAAACGATAGGCTGACGACTCCTTCAAAAATAAAAGAGATAAAAAAACATAACGGAAGCAACTACTTTTCCTATCTATGAAAAGAAGTATTTTACTGTTTGAAATTAAAATGGTGGTACTTTTTATATGATATGAAAATTTTAGATGGTATAAATCTAAAAAGCAAAATTTAAGTGCTAGATATGTAAATACACAAAAATTTGGTGGTATGCATGTAAATGCCATAAACAAATAATGATGGACGGACGCATACTCACTTGTAAGGAAGTTTAAAGCACTTCACTGGAGGAACATTGTTCTCTTGATCCATTGCATTGGCAAAATCTGCAGACTCTTCAAGGCATGTCAAGAATAGCGTCATTGCTTTATCGTAGCGAGTGCTCCAGAACAAATTTACAGGACCAAACCTGGCAAGAAAATAGATGAATTCTCTTCAGATTAAGAAAGGAAACAAACAAATGCCATGTTGTTTTTACTTCCTTCATTAAAAGTTAAGGGGCATTTGCATACATACCACACCATCCTTATGTATTTACATCTAAACAATCATGTTTACATGCATATCATTCAACTCTTTAACATCACATCAAAAATATCACAATTACTATATGTTTAAAAGTGTAATACATCTATTCATGCATAGATTTATGACACCAAGATGTTATAAGTGTAAATATCAAACTTTGGATGTATGTAACTCTTGAGAAAAACACTTTTATAGATTATATATACGGAAGAAATCTATTCATGCATAGATTTATAACACCAAGGTGTTATAAGTGTAAATATCAAACTTTGGCTGTATGCAACTCTTGAGAAAAACACGTTTACAGATGATGGAAGAAAATGCTGACAAGAAAGATGAAATCAAATTGAATGGATAGACATAAGAATTCCTTGAGAAAAACACTTTTACAGATTATATATAAGAGACATACATACCACTGAATTGCAATGTATTTACATATCTAACACCTAAACTTCAATTTTTACCGACATGCCGCCTTACCTAGCTTGAGGTGCATTTCACTTTTATAAAGTTAAAATAGTGTTATTGTGTGATATGAAAGATTTGGGCGGTATAAACGTAAAATGTAAAGTTCATGTGTTAAATATGTAAATACATAGGAATTGAGTGTTATGTATGCAATTGCCCGTATATATAAATGAAATGCTATAAGGAAAATACATTAAGCTCAAGCCAAAAGAGCATGACCCAAAGAAGTTCAATGGCAAGGTTAAAAAGAAAAGGTACAGAAAGCATTAGGCAACAAATGGCATATAAAACAAGTAAACCAAGAGTTTTGCACATTTTTAGGCTGNATAAGGAAAATACATTAAGCTCAAGCCAAAAGAGCATGACCAAAAGAAGTTCAATGGCAAGGTTAAAAAGAAAAGGTACAGAAAGCATTAGCCAACAAAAGGCATATAAAACAAGTAAACCAAGAGTTTTGCATATTTTTAGGCTGAAAAATACCAGTGTCTTGGGGAGACAACCAAGTCAAAAATTGTTGATTGTGCCGAATTCCCCATCATGCCATATAGGGAAGGCATTAGTTGACACATTGGTCCGCTTCAGCAACTCCAGGTGTGCTTGAAACACTTCTATTTTAGCCAAAATTGCATCTCTCTCCTCCTGCCATTTGACAATATATATATATATATTATTTGGCCAAAAAGTTACATGGAGATATGAACATGAAAAACCTGAATGCGAAAGAGATACCACATAGCAATATGAAAATTAGGATTGCTTTTAGAATCACTCAAAATAGCTCTATTTAAAGATGGAAACCCAAACTTTTTGAGGAAATTAATAGAAACTTATAACCTTCACCAACGTAGTTCAACTTGCAGGTAAGACTAAAAGCAGATTAATACATTAGTTTTGTACAAAAGTAATATCAGACTCTACAGAAAGAAATACTTTTAATTCAGCAAAAATGATAAATAAAAAGAGTTTATTGAATTCGGCTGCATGAAATTGCATCCACTAGAGAAGTTAGGATAAAACTATCAATAAAAGAAAATTACAGAAATGAAAAAAGGTCCTCATAACAAATTACAAAGTATGACAACCGAATTGCAGCTCTACCAAAGAAGTACAANTTATGACACCAAGATGTTATAAGTGTAAATATCAAACTTTGGATGTATGTAACTCTTGAGAAAAACACTTTTTACAGATTATATATACAGAAGAAATAGATTTATAACACCAAGGTGTTATAAGTGTAAATATCAAACTTTGGATGTATGCAACTCTTGAGAAAAACACTTTTACAGATGATGGAAGAAAATGCTGACAAGAAAGATGAAATCAAATTGAATGATAGACATAAGAATTCCTTGAGAAAAAAACTTTTACAGATTATATATAAGGAAGAGTTACATACATACCACTGAATTGCAATGTATTTACATATCTAACACCTAAACTTCAATTTTTACCAACATGCCGCCTTACCTAGCTTGAGGTGCATTTCACTTTTATAAAGTTAAAATAGTGGTATTGATGTGATATGAAAGATTTGGGTGGTATAAACGTAAAATGTAAAGTTCAGGTGTTAAATATGTAAATACATAGGAATTGAGTGTTATGTATGCAATTGCCCGTATATATAAATGAAATGCTACAAGGAAAATACATTAAGCTCAAGCCAAAAGAGCATGACCAAAAGAAGTTCAATGGCAAGGTTAAAAAGAAGAGGTACAGAAAGCATTAGCCAACAAAAGGCATATAAAACAAGTAAACCAAGACTTTTGCATATTTTTAGGCTGAAAAATACCAGTGTCTTGGGGAGACAACCAAGTCAAAAATTGTTGATTGTGCCAAATTCCCCATCATGCCATATAGGGAAGGCATTAGTTGGCACATTGGTCCGCTTCAGCAACTCCAGGTGTGCTTGAAACACTTCTATTTTAGCCAAAATTGCATCTCTCTCGTCCTGCCATTTGACAATATATATATATATAT
>JXCR01143091.1:265074-294273 GCA_002079205.1 Phalaenopsis hybrid cultivar | reverse complement strand
CCGCCACACCACTTCTCTGGCTTGTTGTCGCACGCTCTAGCAACATTTTGTTTGTTGTTCAGCCGCCAACCCACCTTCCCCTTGCTACTGCAAGCCCTCCCTACCACCTACAAATCTCTGTTTCCACTACCTCGACACACAACCCACCGATCCTCATCCTATAAAATCATTTGTTTATCGTTGATTTCCTATGTTTAAGTGTTTTGTTGGTAACCCCTTGGAATTTCAACAATAAAATTATAATTCAGTTGCGGTCTTTGGGTTTAACTCCGTTAACATTTGGTATCAAAGTTAGCATAACCTTAATCTTATCCTAGAGTTTCTACCATCCACTAATACCCAACCATATACCCACCTGAATTTTTTTTTTCTCATCCTACATCACCCTTACTAACCTCCTTCCATATACCTACACCAAAAACCTAGCCATGCTGCCAAAAAAAAAATTATCGAAAGCTAGATTGAGGGAAAAAAACACAATATCATTTATAAGAAATTTACAAAGAGTCCAAGGAATTTCTAAGGAGAATATGTAGAAGGAAACTCCCGCCAACTACAAGAGAGACTTGCCACCTTCGAGAGAAGACAATCTGGATGAGTCACCCTTAGCTGCAACGATGACTTGCTAGATCGAAGGAATGGAGTGAATCGCGCCCACCATACAAAATCCAAGGACGAAGAACCTCTACCTCGAAGAGGTGACCTAAAATATCTGAGAAGCCAGAATTTTGAAGTAAAAGTAGATTTGTCATATTTCAATTGGTCACATGGATCTAAACGAGTTCATCGAGTGACTCTGGACCTTCAAATGTGTCTTTGAGTGTTAAGACATCCCACCGAACAGAATGGTAAAACTCGTACAACAAGTTAAAAAAGAGTACATTATTTTAGTGGCAAAATTTTAAGTACATACGTCAGAGTGAGAAAAGAAACAAGATCACTATTTGGTCCAAGTTGAAACGGAAGTTGCAGTGCTAGTTTCTACCAGCTCATTACAGACTGGATATTTAGAACTTATCTTAAAAAGTGGAGAGACCACATCACCAAGAGGCCGACACATTTTACAAGTGGGGTTCAACTTTAGATCTTACAGCCAGAGTACACCAGGGGAACAACCAAGTTGATCTCGTATAAGGAGAAACTAGTACCAAATGAAAAATAGATGGAACTAGCTAGCATTCCAAAATATGTCCCCGCCAAAAAGTGTTTCAAGTTCCACAGATTTAGGCATACTGAATCAGAATGTAAAATCAAGAGAATGATATGTTTCACTAAGCAGGGCAATGTTGAAAAAATGGGTAATGACACAATAGACACTAAAGAATGTGAGGATACAAAGGAGTACTAGCCCCCAATTCATGAGGAAAAGATGCACATAGTTCCAATTCAGCCAATAAGAAAGACTCCAACTGAAATAATTCTGATTGTACAAGATAGCTTTGAGTTCGAGGAACCAACATCAGAGGCATGGCAACCCCATAAAAGAGAATTTCAGACTTTTCAAATTTATAGACTCTTTCGTGAGTTGCCCCTACTGACATAAGTTAAACATGTCAGAAATAAAACTCATTTGTACCCCATTTGGAAGATTATATAGAGTTATTCGAATATTAGAACCGTTCAAAAGGGTGTCCACTATCAAATGTCCCAATAAGAGAGGTCAATCACAACTTTGAAAACAATCTTAGGAGTTTGATAGGAATGAATTTTTTTCAATGGGATCCAGGTCCTGTCAAAAAAGAATGTCTCTCCTTAGTGGTTGCTAGAGAAAGTGGCGCAGCTTGCCACAGATTTCATCTTAGAGTTAATATCTCCTCACATATTTATTTGTTACATTCTATTGAGCACAAAAAGTGGAAGGAGGTTTCAAACTTATTTGCTCGAGAATTTCATTAAATGAACCTAAATCTACATGCAGCTCCAACTTAAAATGTTGCCATAAATGGATGCATATTTATTTTATCAAAATATGTTGTGAAATGTTAGTGCCTACAGGACTGAATTTTCAGGAGATTATGTCATTTTTTATACCTTCAACGAGGCCGACCTGACTACTATGAGGAGACAGAAGCTTCGACAGATGAGGTTAAAGCTCCCCCAACATCAGGATACTAACGCAGGTGCGAAGGATAGTGGCGCCTTCTCGTGACATAAAAGGAAGCTGCTCCCTCTCCCGCGATTTCAATTGTTCGGGTGAGAAGGATTGTTGTGGTTTCTCGCGGCGTAATAAGGATTCACTCCCACTCTCGCGATTTCACTCGTCTGGACTGAATCGGTCTAGACTTGAGAGGAAGGTTTGGTGCCACCTTTCCATAGGAGGATCTAATCCTAGTTATCTAGGGCTTATTTATATGATTCCTTTGTTTTAGGTTTTCAATTTTTCGTGTGTTTTGTTTAGGACAGTCGTCGGAATTCGTTCTTCTCTCTTCTAGGGCTGTATCCGAGGGATTGCGTGGTGCTCTGGCTGTATCGCTCTCCGGAGGTGGTGATTATCATCCCCTATTCCCTTTCTACATTCTCCCACATCGCTACCTGCCATTTTGACCCTGCTGCAGCAGCCCGAAACAATTGTTCTACTATTTCTTCCTATAGTTTTCTACCTTCAAGCATTGTTTCTTGTTGTCGCACCCTCCCGCAATCCCCTACTTTTTGACAAGTCGTTAATTNTTCGGGTGCGAAGGATTGTTGTGGTTTCTCCCGGCGTAACAAGGATTCACTCCCACTCTCGCGATTTCACTCGTCTGGACTGAATCGATCTAGACTTGAGAGGAAGGTTTGGTGCCACCTTTCCATAGGAGGATCCAATCCTAGTTATCTAGGGCTTATTTATATAATTCCTTTATTTTAGGTTTTCAATTTTTCGTGTGTTTTGTTTAGGACAGTCGTCGGAATTCATTCTTCTCTCTTCTAGGGTTGTATCCGAGAGATTGCATGGTGCTCTGGCTGTATCGCTCTCCCGAGGTGATGATTATCATCCCCTATTCCCTTTCTACATCCTCCCACATAGCTACCTGCCATTCTGACCCTGCTGTAGCAGCCCGAAACAATTGTCCTACTATTTCTTCCTATAGTTTTCTACCTTCAAGCCATTGTTTCTTGTTGTCGCACCCTCCCGCAATCCCCTACTTGTTGACAAGTCGTTGCTGGTTGTCGCACCCTCCACTTCCTCCAACTTGCTGCTTAGCACCCTTTGTTTGTTGTCACACCCTCCCACAGCCCCGTTGTAAACTGCCACAACTTGTCATAGCCCCCTACTTACCATCCAATCGTCACACCACTTCACCTACATTATGTCGCAGCTCTAGCAACCTTTTGTACGATGTCCAGACTCTAATCCACCTTCCCCTCGCTGGCACAAACCCTTCCTATCACCTACAGTTCTCTGTTTTCTCTAGCTCGACATGCACCTCACCGTCGTTGATTCTCACCTTAGAGTCTTTTGTACTTGTGTCATTATTTTTCAATTTTTAAGTGTCTTATTTGTAACCCCTTTGAATTTAAGAAATAAAATTATCATTCTATAGTATTTTTTGAGTTAACTCCAGTATCAATGGAGGGTTGGATCAGCAATGGCAGAGAGGGTATAGTGAATTGGATCAACAATGACAGCACGTGGGAGTGGTTGGAATAGCAGCGAGGTGGCGGTGAGTGGATCAAAATGGCTAGAACAGCAGCCAAGGCTACAGAAAAGCGTTTCTTGTTGTTGTTTAAGCAACGAGGCGGAAAGGGAACTGGCTATGAGTGGCTGAAACAGCAGCCAAGGGGTGGGGAAGGCAGCTGTAAAGCAGAAACTACATAAAACAACCAAAAGAAGCTGTTCTAGGCGGCTGTCGGGGGGCAGGAACAGTCAGGAGCAATGTGGTAGGATGCGGAATTAGATAGAGGAGGATAATCACCACCTCGAGAGAGAGATACAACCGGGACATCACCCATTCCTCAAATACAGCCCTCGAAGGGAAAACAGACATCGGCGACTGTCCTAAACAAACTCATGCCAAAAATTGATCGAAAACACAACAAATAACATATGATTTTAGGGTAAAGAGTAGTGGGTCCCACTACAAACATGAGGGAACCGTGCATAAGGACGAACAGATCGATCCTTCTCCTACCTAGATCGAGCCAATTGACATGTAGCATTTGTCGTGCCCACGCGGGCATAGCGCCCTCTAGCCTTCGACTTCACGCATCAAGGTGCATTTGTAGGAATGTTTCCTTCTCATCTGTTGAAGTTTCTGTCTCCTCATAGTATAGCGTCATATTGGCTCAGTTGCAGATAGCGGAAATGGCATAATCTCCAGGTATGTCAATCTTATAGGCACTATCATTCCAAAACACATCCTGATAAAAAAAAGTATTCATTCCATTTTGCACACACAATCATTCCAAAGCACAACTGATAAAATAAGTATTCATCCCATTTTGCACAATCTGAACTGGGGCTACAATCTCATACTCTGCATAAATGTCCATTAACTCGGACTCACCACCTTCTAAAACAATTATTGTCAAGTCACCTTGAATCTTTCTCCTAGGATCAACTAGAATTAATGGTTTCTCTTCCTCGTTGGCTGGCAATTAGTACTTCTCTTTCGTTTCCTTACTTTTTTACATGTCTACTGCTCTCTCAGTGAAACACATCATCCCTCTGGTTGTGCAATTTGCTTCAATAAGCCCAATTCTGTACCACTTAAAAGTACTTTCTGGCTAGGACTTATTTAGAAATAATAGTTCGCTCTACCTATTCTCTACCCTGAATCAATTTCAACTCAAGCGGGACTGGCTTGAATGTTCCCTTGGATTAATTCTGACTGAAAAATAATGGGATTGAACCCTGCCTGTAAAATGTGGTGGACGTCCGATGATGTTTTCTCTCGGCTTTTGAAACTAAGTTCAAAAAATATGGTTTGTAGTGAGCTTGTCGGATCTAGCGCTACATATCCCATTTCAAATGGGACCAAGTAGTAATTTTACTTTTCCCTACTCGCCGTCGAAGAACCTTCAAGTTCGCTCACTACTAAGATGCACTTTTTCTTAACTTATTGGCAGCTCGTTTCATAATTCCATCCGGCAGGACATCCTAGAGCTCAAAAACACATTCCAAGATCCAGAGTAACTCAATGACCTCGTTTTGATCCATGTGGTCATAGAAATATGACAAATTCACTTTTACTTCAAAATTTTGGCTTCTCGGATATTTCAGGTCAAGTTTTTAGGGTAGAAGTTCTTCATCACTTCATTCCCTCGAACTTGCAAGTCACCGTTGTGGCTACTGATGAACTATTTAGATTACCTCCTCTTCATGTGGTAGGCATCGGTTGTAGCTAGTAGGTTTCTCACAGCATATCCAGCCTAAAAATCCGTTGGACGTCTCTTCGTGATTTTCTCATAAACGGCATCGTGTTATTCCCCCTTGATCAGGCTTCCGGCGATTATCTCCTTANGGACATCCTAGAGCTCAAAAACACATTCCAAGATCCAGAGTAACTCAATGACCTCGTTTTGATCCATGTGGTAGAAGTTCTTCAAAATTTTGGAAATTCGCTTTTACTTCAAAATTTTGGCTTCTCGGATATTTCTGGTCAAGTTTTTAGGGTAGAAGTTCTTCATCACTTCATTCCCTCGAACCTGCAAGTCACCGTTGAGGTTACTGATGAACTATATAGATTACCTCCTCTTCAATGTGGTAGGCATCGGTTGTAGCTGGTAGGTTTCTCACTGCATATCCAGCCTAAAAATTCGTTGGACGTCTCTTCGTGAATTTCTCATAAACGTCATCGTGTTATTCCCCCTCGATCAGGCTTCCGACGATTATCTCCTTGGCGGCATGACTAGGTTTTGGGTGTGGGTAGCTGTAAGGAGGCGTGCTAGTATGATAAATGGAGAGAAAGAAGATATTTGGGTGGTCAGTTTGGAAAATCAGCAAATAAAAGGGTTTTGAGTGGAGATATGGTCGAATATTGGTGGATGCTAGAAACCCAAAAATGAGACTACGCTCAGGCTAGCTCTTATACCAAATGATACNGCTAGTATGATAAATGGAGAGAAAGAAGATATTTGGGTGGTCAGTTTGGAAAATCAGCAAATAAAAGGGTTTCGAGTGGAGATATGGTCGAATATTGGTGGATGCTAGAAACCCAAAAATAAGACTACGCTCAAGCTAGCTCTTATACCAAATGATAGCCGAGTTAACTCAAACAACAATATACAAACAAATATTATTACTAATAAAGCCAATAGGTGATTACAACAGACACACTTAAAAAGAAACTAACAACACACTCAAAGATCTAATTCAAGTTAGGGTGGATCTAGGGGTTGTTATGGTGATCAGTGAGGGGAAGAAAGTGGCGAGCTAGTGGACGGGGTGGCTGGGAAGTAAAAACCAACAAGAAAATGGTTTTTTGGGGATGTTGCATGGCTGTCCAGGCTGATGACAGCAAAGAGAGAGGGCTAGAACAGAAGCAGCAGCGAACNTACAACAGACACACTTAAAAAGAAACTAACAACACACTCAAAGATCTAATTCAAGTTAGGGTGGATCTAGGGATTGTTATGGTGATCAGTGAGGGGAAAAAAGTGGCGAGCTAGTGGACGGGGTGGTTGGCAAGCAAAAACCAACAAGAAAAAGGTTTTTTGGGGATGTTGCATGGCTGTCCGGGCTGATGACAGCAAAGAGAGAGGGCTAGAACAGAAGCAGCAGCAAACATGGAGGGTTGGGACAGCACTGGCAGCAGGTATGGAAACTAGAATAGCAATGGATAGGTAAAGGTGAAGTGGTTTGAAATGGCTGGCACAACAGCCAAGGCTGCAAAGGGGTGTTTCTTGTGGTCGGAACAATAGCGAGGCGGCAAGGGGGCTGAAGATGAATGGCTGGAACAGCAACCAAGGGGCAAGGAAGGCAGTTGGAAAGCAAAAACTGCAAAAAAAACAGCCAAAAGAGGTTGTTCCAGGAGGCTGCAACAAGGAAGGGGCGGCTAGAAGCAATGTGGGAGAATGCACAAGGGGATAGGGAAGAAAACCATCACCTCGTGAGAGAGATACAGCCGGAGCACNTTCTTGTGGTCGGAACAATAGCGAGGCGGCAAGGGGGCTGAAGATGAATGGCTGGAACAGCAACCAAGGGGCGAGGAAGGCAGTTGGAAAGCAAAAACTGCAAAAATAAACAGCCAAAAGAGGTTGTTCCAGGAGGCTGCAAGAAGGAAGGGGCGGCTAGAAGCAATGTGGGAGAATGCACAAGGGGATAGGGAAGAAAATCATCACCTCGTGAGAGAGATACAGCCGGAGCATAACAAAATCCCTCGGATAAAACCCTCGAAGGAAGAAACAGATGTCGGCCATTGTCCGAAATAAACTCACACCAACCTAACCATTAAATGCAACAAAGAACGTATATATAGACTTAGGATAACGAGTAGTGGGCCCCGCTCCAAATAGGAGGGAACCGTGCGCAAGAAATGACCACTCGATCCTTCTCCCACTTGAACCGAGTCAGACGGCGTGCGGCATTTGGCCCAACCCTACGCCCCAGGATTCCTCCATCAAGGCGTGTTCGCGGGAAAGTGTCCCCTACACGTCATCAAGTACATACCAATTCAAAAATTAACTATAAAATTCTAGACATAGATCCAAACTAGTTTGGCATAGGGAACACAAATTGGATTTGCAAGTCAGGTTCAAGCCTGATCCAAAATTGACCCGATTCAAAATTGTTTAACCTGAACCTAAGATTAAATGGGTCAAAATGTCCAACCCAAACCCGACCCACCTTCAAGCCGCTGATCTGAACTCGACCCGTACAACCCATTTAACATAAAGCATAAAAGCTATTAGGGCAAGCATAAGTCGATTTCGAGTCAATCTCGGGTTGGCGGGCTGATTTTGAGTCAATTAACAGGTAAGTTTAGACTTTGCAATAAACTCAAATATGACCCCAAAAATTAAATGGGTTAGGATTCATAACTTGAATCTAACCCAAAAATTATTCAGGGCAACCCGAACCTCAAATTTTCAAGTCGAGTGTGGGTTGAGTTGGCCCCTACTCACACATGTTATTCTGCTTAAACTCTCACTTGCTTATTTCTTAGATTGGCCATGCCTCCTAGAAAAATCTTAAAAGTAACATTGGTATTCCAAATGATGAGCTCCTTTCTACTCAATTTTTATGAGAAAATGAACTCTTTCCATTTGAGAAAATTTTAGGAGGTTTGTTATTACTCTATAATTAAATTTAACGAAATGGTGGATTTAAAAAACTTTGCTATTTTCAAAACATGTTTTCAAACTTTGAGCAAAGATGTCCTAAAAAAATAAAGGGGACGTCTAAACCATCCTCTTCAACTTAAAAATAATGAACACTGACAAATAGAATTAATTGACTTTAAGGATGTCACCCCAAAATTCCTACCAGGAAAAATGTTTTTATGTGCTAACACGGATCAATTAGATAATATGAAAATCCATGTGCCATTGATTAATTTAAAAAAGGACCATTTTCATACGTACCACCCAATTCCTGTATAATTACATATCTAACACCTAAATTTTACATTTTACATTTATACCACCCAAATCTTTAATATCACATCAAAAATGCCACTATTTTATTTTTTAAGAAGTGAAATACACTTTTTCATGCATATGTAAGGTGGCATGTGTTAAAATTGAATTTTAAGATTTAGATATGTAAATACATGGGAATTTAGGGATATATATGAAAATCTTCCTTTCAAAAAAATGTCTCAATCATTACTACCTGGACAAATACTTGTGTAGGTGCGCATACACATCACTAAGCTGACCAGAGAAGGAAGTTATGAAATCCACACCTTTTCTTTATCCTTCAGAAAATCAGCATTGTTAACAACTTCATAAGATTCCAACTCAGAACGCTGGAGGCATGTTTCATATGCTTTAATGTCCATATTTACTTCTTCAACCTCTTTGTCGAGTTTATCTGATAAAATACGCAAGCATTCCAAACAGAGAGGCTGTTCAACCTAAAAAACTCGTAATACATGAAAAAGTCTAATTTAATCTCCAGAAATGGCAGCTCAAAACCAAATAAGAAAATTAAAAGGCATAAAGTATGCAGCTTCTAAAAAATATGTCCATTATTGACAGTAACTCAAAAAAGCAACTCCAACCTAATTTAAATTGTTTTTTTTTGTCCGTAATGAAGATGAAAACAATAACAAAATCGTACTTTGACTTCTTCACTTGAACACAATTTCATCTTTCAACATAGAGAAGCAATAGTCAATTAAAAAATGAGCTATCAAAGTAAAGCTTTGAACAGACAAGTAATGCTAGGATGAGTTGCATACATGCCACTCAATTCCTGTTTATTGACATATCTAATACCTAAAATTTAATCTTTAAATGCATACCACCTTATGCATGAAAAGGTGTATTTACTTTTTAAAAGATAGAATGATGGTATTTTTTATGTGATATGAACAATTTGGATCGTATACTGTAAAAAGCAAAGTTTATGCATTAGATATGTAAATACATAGGACTTGGAATGTATGTATGTAAATGCCACAAAATGACTGAATGCAAAACAAATAGCTTTTATACCTGTGTTTGTGAAGTGGCAATATCAAATGCCTTCTTCAACACAGTAATGCCCGAGTAGAATCTAGAATTATTCATCTGCAATGGAGTAGTGGCACTAACACTCGGAGTTGGTAAATGAGCTCCCACTTCCTCTGATGTAGAACCATTATAGTACATAGAATCTGTAGCAGGAGGTAAAACAACAAAGGATTCTTCCATTCCCTTGGCAAAATACCTTCCCTCTGGCTGAGAAAGCAAGCTCTTTGGGCGAGGAGGGATTCCAAGACCCTGACCCTTTTGTTTAAAAAGAACCACAAACGAATAGTCCATTTGAGTGGAGCCCACCAAGCTTCCTTGGACTAAAGAAACTTGCATTACTATTCTCATTCCGATAACACAAAATTAACATGAATTCCACTTTTCAAACCGAGCGTATGATAAAAAATTTTAGTAAACTCAATATCTCATTAAAAAGAAATGTGTTAAAATAGTCCATTGTACTTTTATCACGGGTCATTTTAGTCCCAAAGTCTATAAAAGTGTTAATTTAGTCCCAAAATCTACTAAAGGGAGCTCAAATAATCCTACCTCTATTTAAACTGATATTAAAAGATTTTTGGGAACTAGTTTGGCATTTGTATAAACTTTGGGACCATAATAAACCCATGTAAATAGTCAGAAGACTATTTTGATATTTTACTCTTTTATTAAATGATGCAACAAAAAGCAAGTCCTCGAAGTTTATTTATTGCATTTGTTGATTTATACTCAACGCCTTACTTTTAATATTTAAGAATGAAGATGTTACATTTGTAGAAAATCAAACTTATAAGTCAACCACAAAGTTAGAAGGGAATAATGAAATATGTTATAAAGAAATCATGTCGATATCACAAATCAAATTGATTGTTATCAGAGGAAAAAAAACAACAAGGGCAAGTTTTCCGCTGAGGTGATTAATGACAATGAATAAAGAACAAAAACATTTTTAAATAATTTAAATTAAGTAAACAACAAAAGTATTGAAAAATAATAAATAAAAAGAGATATGAGAGTTTTGATTCAGTTTATGAGGCAACTATGCTACATTTCAAGGTACTTCGGGAAAGCGTGAGGCTTCTTTTGAAGTTAAAGGTTAAAATATTGGACAAACTTTTTTACTAAAATATAAAGATAGTTTTAGTAGAGCATATACCTTGCCGTAATATTAGTATTATCAATGGCCATCAGTAAATGCTATAAAAAAATAAAGAAACATATAAGCATCATAGATCTGTGGGATCCAAAAATTTCAATGCCCCAAATTCTCTATTTTGTTTATATTATAAAAGCATTGAGGGTCAAATTTTCATAAGACAAATTAGATTATAGATAAAACACTGCCCAAAGATTTTGTCCTCACTTTGGGAGGATTTTTTGATATGGGGCTCAAGATTGCTCATAAGTGCAAGCTCATATGGTTAATTACCTCTCACGATGACGGGAAAATACTTTCAATTAAGTCTCTTCATTTAACACTAAATAATCAGCATATAATAACGACAAACATACTTTTTAAATTGTAAAATTATCACTTATAGCAAAAAGCGGATGGTCGGGAAATGATGACGAACTGGATCAAAAATTCATGGTTTCGTCATCCTGATTCATCGTGGTCCCTGTTCTACTTAGAGGACAAAATCGGCCTAACCTAACTGAAAGATTCTTACCAGTAATCATGAGTTGCATCATCCAAGAGACTCTTATAGATTCGAGGTGAATGCTCGTCTAAGAGGATAAATTTAAGTCAATCTTAGTTAATAGAAGACTTTGTGTTAATTAAATATACCCTTATAATTCACAACTCAAATAATTAAAAGTTGTTGAGGAAGAAATGAGTTGCAACCGTAACTATAATATAAAGACCACCCAATTAGATGGCTCAGATCGTAATCATTATTTTGTGGGTTCAAACCATGTGGCCAGAAGACTGAGGCTACGGCTTATTAGCGAGAAATTATTTTGAGTGTGAATATAATGATACACTCGATGTGACTTTAACTCTTTTGTGAGTTGAACTCAATCAAAAGTTTGTTACTCTCAACAAACTATTTTGGATGGTGGATGTAATTTACATTAAATTTTTTAAGCGATTAATTTTACTTGAATATTTAATTTGTTACTTTGAAATTTTGATTTTTTTAAAAATCATAATTTAAAAGTTAACCCATCTAGTTGAGATTTCAACCAACACTATCATTATTGAGGATTTGACATATAAAACTTTTATGCTTAATATTCGTTTGAAATTTTGTTAGTTTAAGATCTTTAAAATATTAATCCTCTGAACTCCAATCTTAACTAGGAGGATCATACTACATGATTTGAACTTATAAATTCATATTTTTATGATTTGGAAGTTTTTAAAATTATTAGAAACGTTAATTCCAGTATTTAAGAGGCGGATCGAACTAGCTACATAGGACTTACAACATTGCCCCACAGACAAAGCGGCTTAATTGATTGTTTTTCAAAATATAAACTATTTGGGTGCAAATTTTGTCATAACCGCGCAACATTTCTAAACTATTTGTTAAGGCATTTAAAATTTTAACGAGAGCCCATTCTGATTTTTTTTTAATTTGATTTAAAATTGGCCCCCACAGCATTCTCAAACCTTGTATTTAAAAATTTAGTTCATGGATCGGAGTTCATGAAGGCAGATGTCTTTGAATCGTGCACACATTTGAAGTGGGAGACTTATAATCATCTAAATCTTTCTTAATCACATGAATATTCATTTGCTCATATGCATGCACATTATATTTGACATAATACTATGATGTAGTTATATGACATTTATGCACTTTTATAATGACATTTAGCCTATCCAAGGATTGTAATTGCACATTTCTAAAAAAAATGCTTGCATCATTTAATGCCACGAGTTGAAATTGGGAATGTCTTAAAATATGAAAGCAAGCATGAAAGTCATTGAAATTTTACTGATTATTCTTTTATCCCATTAAAATGCACGCATGTAGATTCAAAATGCTCACATAATTACTTGAAAAGATCGCAACACATTTGTACGAATCTCAAAGTTTTGCCCCTATACTAATTATTGATTTAGAACTCATGAAATCCTTTAAAGTTTTTTTGAAAGCTTGTGTTAATTTTATATTAAGGGCCTCATGTTGACCTCTTCAAATGACCACCTTATGTCTGCTTGCAAGTCAGAATTATAGACCCAATGACAGTTTATAAGCTAATTTACATGCATTTTGATGCAGCATATTTTTAAAAATATTTGCACATTTTAATTCAATGTTTCAAAGTTAGAAGGTGTCTAAAAATGTAAATGTAAGCATTGATATTATTAAACTTTCCTGATTGCATTGTTATAAAATGCATGCATATAAATTGAAAGCATGTATCTTAAAAGGCTCTCACAAACCTTTGGGGGTATTTATATTCAAATGAAACACTATCTTAGGAGTGATAAAGTCAAAGACCATTTAAACATTTTGAAAGCTTGTGTGAATGTTATGACTTTATGTTGCACACATCTTCATTTCGAGCATCCTACCGCTTTGACTCTGCTTGCGAACTATAATTACAAATCTTGTTGCGTAATTTTTCAAATTAAAAAAAAGTACATATTTGAATTATGTTTCAACCCCTTAGAGCCTAGGTTTGGAAAACTCTATTTTAAACTAATTTTCACCCTAGAAGTCAAATTTTGAAAAAGCCCACTTTGAATTAATTTTTAAATCCTAGGAGCCTAACTTTGAAAAGCCACAACATTAAAATATTTTCAAATCCTATGAGCTAAACTTAAAAACACAACTTCAAATATTTTCAAGTCTCAGGGCATGAGATTTTTCTTTTTTAAAAGCTCATATTCAAATTTTTTTTAGAAATCAAATTCTCCATATTTTAAATTATTTCATAAGTTGAAACAGTCCAAAACCTTAAGTTCTTTATAAGTCCAAATCAATCGAAAAATTTGACAACCTTCTGACGTCAACCCCTGTTAGAGGGCACCAGAAAAATGCCAACATTCCCTACTATCTCAAAAAACATATTGATTAGTGTTGAGAGAAATATTACCAAAGAGCAAAAATATATATTTCAACCCACGGTCTTAAAAGATAATATAAGCCTTCAATGTACATGCAAAAACATTAAATCACATGCAAGCATTTGCACGAAGAAGTGCACTTTACTTTCATTGAGTGGTACTTAATTCCAAAAGACAAGTACTAGCATTTCTTAGGACAGTTATTTTAAATCTCCTGAATTTAAAAAAACATTCAAACGAGTCTGCAATTTCACCACACGGTAATTAATTTTTATGGACTGGTACTGGAGCTTCCTTGGATAAATATTTTGAAAATTACCCTCCCACACTCATTTTATACCTTTTGCGAGCGAGATCGACGACAAAGATGTTGATCAGCAAAACGATGTTGAAGCGACAACAACGAAATAAAATAAATAAAAAAAAATACAACACTAATTCTTTTCTTCTTTTTTGACAATGTAAAATGTAAAAAAACAAATAGTATGATAGAAAAATAAAGATTCATGTTGAGGGTTGACGGGCATTGGGGCTTGGACATAAAATTGGTTTTCAGGTCACACGAATACAAAGGGGAATGAGTTTTGGCTCTGCTAATAGAAAAAAGGAGTGAACAGCGCCTCACGACTTCGACTATGCTGTGCAAATAGGAGCAAGGAGAAGAAGCAGTTCAAATTCAAGCGGGAAAGAGAGATTAAAGATTTCGACAATGCGTGACTTGAATAGGGAGGAGATCAAGTGACTTGGGAGTTGCAGCAAAGAGGAGTGTGTGAGGTGTGGTGCGGTTAGGGCTTGTGGGGGACAGGAGGAAGTTGACATACAGAGATAAATGGTGGAGTGACACTATAAAAGTTGGTTCGTACGATTATTTGGAATTGAACGACTAATTTCAGTTGATGTCATACATGCATGAATGCAAGCACACATATAGACACGCATACATACAAACACACATACATACAGACATGCACACTCACACAAGCACAACTCCTTAGTTTCTAACCTAGAGCTCGCAAGCACCAATCTCAACGAAAGTCATACATGCATGCATGCATACAAAAACACATACACACATACACATAGACACGCACATGCACAAGCAGACGCGAGGGTGCGGGCTCGCGCGCACACACACACATATTGGTTTTGCATCCATCTTATACCAACGGCAAACCCCCCTAATGACCTTTAAAAAAAATGAAGGTAAAGAGATGTTAAATGGCTACGCAGGTAAAAACATTGCATCAAAACAACTCCGCTAATTTTTCTATACATAGAGTTGATACACCATGTAGGCTCGTAACCAACCCAAATAATCAAATGATATATATGTTATTTCTACTTGTTATATATTGTGATACAAGCATGTATCCCACATCAAGTAAAAAGAATCTATATTAGAAAAAAATCGAAAAAATTTAAAAATATTGCATTATATAAACTATCAAGGAAAAAAAATAACAATTTGACATGAAATGGTCACTTAAAAAAACCTGAGCGATAGTAGAGGAACATTACAAGAACAAGAAGATCAATCACAATGTACAACATAGAGTTGCCTATTGATATGAGGATGTTTCACTAATGCTCGTTAAAATAAGGAAATTGAAAAAACATGGCCACGAGAAAGTATATATTTATTGATAAAGTAGCGTCGGTGCTTATAAATCTACTAAACAAAATTTGTAATATGAAAAATCTAAAGAAGAAAAACTCCATGTACTTCTTTTCATCATTTTTCTTTGAAATGATTAATTAAATAATGACATTCAAAATTTTAAACAACTATGATAATCAAAACCACCATGATTGAGCTAAAGTAATTCAAAATGAATTTATAATTGGCACGGGTGAAATAAAGATGGATTGTTGCACTACCAACACTTGGTTGTTGCTACTAAATCTATGTATTAGATCGGACTACAACTCCTTGAATGAATGAGTCTAGCATAAATGTTATCACTAAATCATCAAAGTGGATCATCTCAAGTCCATTAAATAGTCCCGTACCAGACAACCAGCCTTTTAGTTGTAAAATGAACAAGGGAATATTTTATTAAAAAAAATATCTGAACTATAGATTAGAGATTGTTATTCAATTGAGATTCATTATTTACAAAACATTATTTTTTTTCCAANCCCGCTGTAAACTGCCACAACTTGTCATAGCCCCCTACTTACCATCCAATCGTCACACCACTTCACCTACATGATATCACAGCTCTAGCAACCTTTTGTACGATGTCCAAATTCTAACCCACCTTCCCCTCGCTAGTACAAACCCTTCCTATCACCTACAGATCTCTGTTTTCGCTAGCTCAACATGCACCTCACCGCCGTTGATTCTCACCTTAGAGAGTCTTTTGTGCTTGTGTCATTATTTTTAAATTTTTAAGTGTCTTATTTGTAACCCCTTGAATTTAAGCAATAAAATTATCACTCTATGTATTTTTTGAGTTAACTCCAATATCAATGGAGGGTTGGATCAGCAATGGCAGAGAGGGTATAGTGCATTGGATCAAGAATGGCAGCATGTGGGAGTGGTTGGGATAGCGGCTAGGTGGCGTGAGTGGATCAGAATGGCTAGAACAGCAACCAAGGCTACAAAAAAGTGTTTCTTGTTGTTGTTTAAGAAACGAGGTGGAAAGGGAACTGGCTATGAGTGGTTGAAACAGCAGCCAAGGGGTGGGGAAGGCAGCTGTAAAGCAGAAACTACATAAAACAACCAAAAGAAGCTGTTCTAGGCAGCTCTCGCGGGGCAGGAGCAGTCAGGAGCAATGTGGTAGGATGTGGAAAGAGATAGAGGAGGATAATCACCACCTCAAGAGAGAGATACAACCGGGGCATCGCCCATTCCTCGAATACAGCCCTCGAAGGGAAAACAGGCATCGACGACTGTCCTAAACAAACTCATGCCAAAAATTGATCTAAAATACAACAAATAACATATGATTTTAGGGTAAAGAGTAGTGGGTCCCACTACAAACACGAGGGAACCGTGCGTAAGGACGAACAACTCGATCCTTCTCCTACCTAGACCGAGCCAATTGACATGTAGCATTTGTCGTGCCCACACGGGCATAGCGCCCTCTAGCCTTCGACTTCATGCATCAAGGTGCATTTGTAGGAATGTTTCCTTCTCATATGTCGAAGTTTCTGTCTCCTCATAGTATAGTGTCATATTGGCTCAGCTGCAGATAGCGAAAATGGCATAATCTCCAGGTATGTCAATCTTATAGGCACTATCATTCCAAAACACATCCTGATCAAAAAAAGTATTCATTCCATTTTGGCACACACAATCATTCCAAAGAACAACCTGATAAAATAAGTATTCATCCCATTTTGACACAATCTGAACTGGGGCTACAATCTCATACTCTGCATAAATGTCCATTAACTCGAATTCACCACCTTCTAGAACAATTATTGTCAAGTCACCTAGAATCTTTCTCCTAGGATCAACTGAAATCAATGGTGTCTCTTCCTCGTTGGCTGGCAATTAGTACCTCTCTTTCGTTTCCTCACTTTTTTACATGTCTACTGCTCCCTCAGTGAAACACATCATCCCTCTGGTTGTGCAATTTGCTTCAATAAGCCCAATTCTGTACCACTTAAAAGTACTTCTAGGACTAATTTAGAAATAATAGTTCGCTCTACCTATTCTCTACCCTGAATCAGTTTCAACTCAAGTGGGACTGGCTTGAATGTTCCCTTGGATTAATTCTGACTGAAAAATCATGGGGTTGAACCCTGCCTGTAAAATGTGGTGGACGTCCGATGATGTTTTCTCTCCGCTTTTGAAACTAAGTTCAAAAAATCTGGTTTGTAGTGAGCTTGTCGGATCTAGCGCTACATATCCCATTTCATATGGGACCAGGTAGTAATTTTACTCTTCCCTACTCACCGTCTAAGAACCTTCAAGTTCGCTCACCACTAAGATGCACTCTTTCTTAACTTATTGGCAGCTAGTTTCATAATTCCATCCGGCAGGACATCCTAGAGCTCAAAAACACATTCCAAGATCCAGAGTCACTCAATGACCTCGTTTTGATCCATGTGGCCATTGAAATATGACAAATTCACTTTTACTTCAAAATTTTGGCTTCTCGGATATTTCAGGTCAAGTCTTTAGGGTAGAAGTTCTTCATCACTTCATTCCCTCGAACTTGCAAGTCACCGTTGTGGTTACTGATGAACTATTTAGATTACCTCCTCTTCAAAGTGGTAGGCATAGGTTGTAGCTTTCAGGTTTCTCACTGCATATCCAGCCTAAAAATTTGTTGGACGTCTCTTCGTGAATTTCTCATAAACGGCATTGTTATTCCCCCTCGATCAGGCTTCCGACGATTATCTCCTTGGCGGCATGGCTAGGTTTTGGGTGTGGGTAGCTGTAAGGAGGTGTGCTAGTATGATAAATGGAGAGAAAGAAGATATTTGGGTGGTTAGTTTGGAAAATCAACAAATAAAAGAGTTTTGAGTGGAGATATGGTCGAATATTGATGGATGCTAGAAACCCAAAAATGAGACTACGCTTAGGCTAGCTCTGATACCAAATGATACCTGAGTTAACCCAAACAACAATATACAAACAAATATTATTACTAATAAAGCCAATAGGTGATTACAACAGACACTTAAAAAGAAACTAACAACACACTCAAAGATCTAATTCAAGTTAGGGTGGATCTAGGGGTTGTTATGGTGATCGGTGAGGGGAAGAAAGTGGCGAGCTAGTGGACGGGGTGGCTGGCAAGCAAAAACCAACAAGAAAATAGTTTTTTGGGGACATTGCATGGATGTCCGGGCTGATGACAGCAAAGGGGGAGGGCTCGAACAGAAGCAGCAACGAAGATGGAGGGTTGGGACAGCACTGGCAGCAGGTATGGAAACTAGAACAGCAATGGGTAGGTAGAGGTGAAGTGGTTCGGAATGGCTGGCACAACAGCCAAGGCTGCAAAGGGGTGTTTCTTGTGGTCGGAACAGTAGCGAGGCGGCAAGGGGGTTGAAGATGAATGGCTGGAATAGCAACCGAGGGGCGAGGAAGGCAGTTGGAAAGCAGAAACTGCAAATAAAACAGCCAAAAGAGGTTGTTCCAGGAGGCTGCAACAAGGAAGGTGCGGCTAAAAGTAATGTGAGGGAATGCACAAGGGGATAGGGAAGAGAATCATCACCTCGTGAGAGAGATACAGCCGGAGCAGAACTAAAACCCTCGAAGGAAGAAACAGATGTCGGCCATTGTCCGAAATAAACTCACACCAACCTAACCATTAAATGCAACAAAGAACGTATATATAGACTTAGGATAACGAGTAGTGGGACCCGCTCCAAATAGGAGGGAACCGTGCGCAAAAAATGACTACTCGATCCTTCTCCCACTTGAACCGAGTTGGAGGGCGTGAGGCATTTGGCCCAACCCTACGCCCCTGAATTCCTCCATCAAGGCGTGTTCGCGGGAAAGTGTCCCCTACACGTCATCAAGTACATACCAATTCAAAAATTAACTATAAAATTCTAGACATAGATCCAAACTAGTTGCGCATAGGGAACTCAAATTGGATTAGGAAGTCAGGTTCAAGCCTGATCCAAAATTGACCCGATTCAAACTTGCTTAACCTGAACCTAAGATTAAATGGGGCAAAAAGTCCAACCCAAACCCGACCCACCTTCAAGCCGCTGATTTGAACTCGACCCGTACAACCCATTTAACATAAAGAATAAAGGCTATTAGGGGCAAGCATAATTCGATTTCGAGTCAATCTCGGGTTGGCGGGCTGATTTTGAGTCAATTAACAATTAAGTTTAGACTTTGCAACAAAATCAAACATGACCCAAAAAATTAAATGGGTTAGGATTCATAACTTGAATCTAACCCAAAAATTATTCAGGGCAACCCGAACCTCAAATTTTCAAGTCGAGTGTGGGTTGAGTTGGCCCCTACTCACACATGTTATTCTGCTTAAACTCTCACTTGCTTATTTCTTAGATTGGCCATGCCTCCTAGAAAAATCTTAAATGTAACATTGGTATTCCAAATGATGAGCTCCTTTCTACTCAATTTTTATGAGAAAATGAACCCTTTCCATTTGAGAAAATTTTAGGAGGTTTGTTATTACTCTATAATTAAATTTAACGAAATGGTGGATTTAAAAAACTTTGCTATTTTCAAAACATGTTTTCAAACTTTGAGCAAAGATGTCCTAAAAAAATAAAGGGGACGTCTAAACCATCCTCTTCAACTTAAAAATAATGAACACTGACAAATGGAATTAATTGACTTTAAGGATGTCTCCCCAAAATTCCTACCTGGAAAAATGTTTTTATGTGCTAACACGGATCAATTAGATAATATGAAAATCCATGTGCCATTGATTAATTTAAAAAAGGACAATTTTCATACGTACCACCCAATTCCTGTATAATTACATATCTAACACCTAAATTCTACATTTTACATTTATACCACCCAAATCTTTAATATCACATCAAAAATGCCACTATTTTATTTTTTAAGAAGTGAAATACATTTTTTCATGCATATGTAAGGTGGCATGTGTAAAAATTGAAGTTTACGATTTAGATATGTAAATACATGCAAATTTAGCGATATATATGAAAATCTTCCTTTCAAAAAAATGTCTCAATCATTACTACCTGGAAAAATACTTGTGTAGATGCGCATACACATCACTAAGCTGACCAGAGAAGGAAGTTATGAAATCCACACCTTTTCTTTATCCTTGGGAAAATCAGCATTGTTAAGAACATCATAAGATTCCAACTCAGAACGCTGGAGGCATGTTTCATATGCTTTAATGTCCATATTTACGTCTTCAACCTCTTTGTCGAGTTTATCTGATAAAATATGCAAGCATTCCAAACAGAGAGGCTGTTCAACCTAAAAAACTCGTAATACATGAAAGAGTCTGATTTAATCTCAAGAAATGGCAGCTCAAATCCCAAAAAGAAAATTAAAAGGCATAAAGTATGCAGCTTCTAAAAAATATGTCCATTAATGACAGTAACTCAAAAAGAGCAACGCCAACCTCAGCGCAAAAAATTCCAAAAAAGTTTTTTTTTTTTTTTGTCCGTAATGAAGATGAAAACAATAACAAAATAGTACTTTAACTTCTTCACTTGAACACAATTTCATCTTTCAGCATAGAGAAGCAATATTCAATTAAAAAATGAGCTATCAAAGTAAAGCTTTGAACAGACGAGTAATGCTAGGATGAGTTGGATACATACCACTCAATTCCTGTGTATTGACAGATCTAATACCTAAAATTTAATCTTTAAATGCATACCATCTTATGCATGAAAAGTTGTATTTACTTTTTAAGAGATAGAATGATGGTATTTTTTATGTGATATGAACAATTTGGGTCGTACACTGTAAAAAGCAAAGTTTATGCATTAGATATGTAAATACATAGGACTTGGACGGTATGTATGTAAATGCCACAAAATGACTGAATGCAAAACAAATAGCTTTTATACCTGTGTTTGTGAAGTGGCAATATCAAATGCCTTCTTCAACACAGTAATGCCCGAGTAGAATCTAGAATTATTCATCTGCAATGGAGTAGTGGCACTAACACTCAGAGTTGGTAAATGAGCTCCCACTCCCTCTAATGTAGAACCATCATAGTACATAGAAGCAGAAGCAGGAGGTAAAACAACAAAGGATTCTTCCATTCCCTTGGCAAAATGGCTTCCCTCTAGCTGAGAAAGCCAGCTCTTTGGGCGTGGAGGGATTCCAAGACCCTGACCCTTTTGTTTAAAAAGAACCACAAACGAATGGTCCATTTGAGTGGAGCCCACCAAGCTTCCTTGGACTAAAGAAACTTGCATTACTATTCTCATTCCGATAACACAAAATTAACATGAATTCGACTTTTCAAACCGAGCGTAAGATATAAAATTTTAGTAAACTAAATATCTCATTAAAAAGAAATGTGTTAAAATAGTCCATTGTACTTTTATCACGGATCATTTTAGTTCCAAAGTCTATAAAAGTGTTAATTTAGTCCCAAAATCTATTAAAGGGAGCTCAGATAATCCTACCTCTATTTCAACTGATATTAAAAGATTTTGGGGACTAGTTTGGCGATTGTATAGACTTTGGAACCATAATAAACACATGTAAATAGTCAGAAGACTATTTTGACATTTTACTCTTTTATTAAATGATGCAACAAAAAGCAGGTCCTCGAAGTTTATTTATTGGATTTGTTGGTTTATACTCAACGCCTTACTTTTAGTATTTAAGAATGAAGATGTTACATTTGTATGAAATCAAACTTATAAGTCAACCACAAGGTTAGTAGGGAATAATGAAATATGTTGTAAAGAAATCATGTCGATATCACAAATCAAATTGATTGTTATCAGAGGAAAAAAAACAACAAGGGCAAGTTTTCCGCTGAGGTGATTAATGACAATGAATAAAGAACAAAAACATTTTTAAATAATTTAAATTAAGTAAACAACAAAAGTATTGAAAAATAATAAATAAAAAGAGATATGAGAGTTTTGATTCAATTTATGAGGCAATTATGCTACATTTCAAGGTACTTCGGGAAAGTGTGAGGCTTCTTTTGAAATTAAAGCTTAAAATATTGGACAATTTTTTTTACTAAAATATAAAGATGGTTTTAGTAGAGCATATACCTTGTCATAATATTAGTATTATCAATGGCCATCAGTCAATGCTATAAAAAAAAATAAAGAAACATATAAGCATCATAGATCTGTGGGATCCAAAAATTTCAATGCCCCGAATTCTCTATTTTGTTTATATTGTAAGAGCATTGAGGGTCAAATTTTCATAAGACAAATTAGATTATAGATAAAACACTGTCCAAAAATTTTGTCCTCACTTTGGGAGGATTTTTTGATATGGGGCGCAAGATTTCACATAAGTGCAAGCTCATATGGTTAATTACCTCTCACGATGACGGGAAAATACTTTCAATTAAGTCTTGTCATTTAACACTAAATAATCAACATATAATAGCGACAAACATACGTTTTAAATTGTAAAACTTATCACTTATAGCATAAAGCGGATGGTGGGGAAATGATGACGAACTGGATCAAAAATTCATGGTTTCATCATCCTGATTCGTCGTGGTCCCTGTTCTACTTAGAGGACAAAATCGGCCTAACCTAACTGAAAGATTCTTGTCAGTAATCATGAGTTGCATCATCCAAGAGACTCTTATAGATTTGAGGTGAATGCTCGTCTAAGAAGATATATTTAAGTTAATCTTAGCTAATAGAAGACTTTGTGTAAATTAAATGTACCCTTATAATTCACAACTCAAATAATTGAAAGTTGTTGAGGAAGAAATGAGTTGCAACCGTAACCGTAATATAAGACCACCCAATTAGATGGCTCAGATCGTAATCGATATTTTGTGGGTTCAAACCATGTGGCCAGAAGACTGAGGCTACGGCTTTATTAGCCTGAAATTACTTTGAGTGTGAATATAATGATACACTTGATGTGACATTAACTCTTTTGTGAGTTGAACTCAATTGAAAGTTTGTTACTCTCAACAAACTATTTTGGATGGTAGATGTAATTTATTAAATTTTTTAAGCAATTAATTTTACTTGAATATTTAATTTGTTACTTTGAAATTTTGATTTTTTTTTTAAATCATAATTTAAAAGTTAACCCCTCTAGTTGAGATTTTCAACCAACACTATCATTATCGAGGATTTGACATATAAAACTTTTATGCTTAAGATTCGTTTGAAATTTTGTTAGTTTAAGATCTTTAAAATATTAATCCTCTCAACTCCAATATTAACTAGGAGGATCATACTAGGTGATTTGGACTTATAAATTCATATTTTTATGATTTGGAAGTTTTTAAAATTATTAGAAACGTTAATTCCAGTATTTAAGAGGCGGATCGAACTAGCTAAATAGGACTTACAACATTGCCCCACAGACAAAGCGGCTTAATTGATTGTTTTTCAAAATATAAACTATTTGGGTGCAAATTTTGTCATAACCCGCGCAGCATTTCTAAACTATTTGATAAAGCATTTAAAATTCTAACGAGAGCCCATTCTGATTTTTTTTTTTAATTTGATTTAAAATTGGCCCACACAACATTCTCAAACCTTGTATTTAAAAATTTAGTTCATGGATCGGAGTTCATGAAGGCAGATGTCTTTGAATCGTGCACACATTTGAAGTGGGAGACTTATAATCATCTAAATCTTTCTTAATCACATGAATATTCATTTGCTCATATGCATGCACATTATATTTGACATAATACTATGATGTAGTTATATGACATTTATGCACTTTTATAATGACATTTAGCCTATCCAAGGATTGTCATTGCACATTTTCTAAAAAAAAATGCTTGCATCATTTAATGCCACGCGTTGAAATTGGGAATGTCTTAAAATATGAAAGCAAGCATGAAAATTATTGAAATTTTATTGATTATTCTTTTATCCCATTAAAATGCACGCATGTAGATTCAAAATGCTCACATAATAACTTGAAAAGATCGCAACACATTTGTATGAATCTCGAAGTTTTGCCCCTATACTAATTATTGATTTAGAACTCATGAAATCCTTTAAAGTTTTTTTGAAAGCTTGTGTTAATTTTATATTAAGGGCCTCATGTTGACCTCTTCAA
The DNA here is from genome assembly GCA_002079205.1 of Phalaenopsis hybrid cultivar. Classification (NCBI taxonomy): domain Eukaryota; kingdom Viridiplantae; phylum Streptophyta; class Magnoliopsida; order Asparagales; family Orchidaceae; genus Phalaenopsis; species Phalaenopsis hybrid cultivar. The sequence goes on along the minus strand of JXCR01143091.1, from coordinate 269,974 downwards.
ATGACCACCTTATGTCTGCTTGCAAGTCAGAATTATAGACCCAGTGGCAGTTTATAAGCTAATTTACATGCATTTTGATGCAGCATATTTTTAAAAATATTTGCACATTTTAATTCAATGTTTCAAAGTTAGAAGGTGTCTTAAAATGTAAATGTAAGCATTGATATTATTAAACTTTCCTGATTGCATTGCTATAAAATGCATGCATATAAATTGAAAGCATGTAACTTGAAAAACTCTCACAAACCTTGGGGGTATTTATATTCAAATGAAACACTATCTTAGGAGTTGATAAAGTCAGAAACCATTTAAACATTTTGAAAGCTTGTGTGAATGTTATGACTTTATGCTACACACATCTTCATTTCGAGCATCTTACTGCTTTGACTCTGCTTGCGAACTATAATTGCAAATCTTGTTGAGAAATTTTTCAAATTAAAAAAAAAAATTCATATTTGAATTATGTTTAAACCCCTTATAGCCTAGGTTTGGAAAACTCAATTTTAAATTAATTTTCACCCTAGAAGTCAAATTTTGGAAAAGCCCAATTTGAATTAATTTTTAAATCCTAGGAGCCTAACTTTGAAAAGCCACAACATTTAAATATTTTCAAATCCTATGAGCTAAACTTTAAAAACACAACTTCAAATATTTTCAAGTCTCAGGGGCATAAGATTTTTCTTTTTTAAAAGCTCATATTCAAATTATTTTTAGAAATCAAATTCTCCATATTTTAAATTATTTCATAAGTTGAAACAGTCCAAAACCTTAAGTTCTTTATAAGTCCAAATCAATCGAAAAATTTGACAACCTTCCGACGTCAACCCCTGTTAAAGGCACCGAAAAAAATGCCAACATTCCCTACTATCTCAAAAAACTTATTGGTTAGTGTTCTGAGAAAATATTACCTTAGAGCAAAAATATATATTCAACCCACGGTTTTAAAAGATAATATAAGCCTTCAATGTACATGCAAAAAAATTAATTTGCCCAAATAAGTGCACTTTACTTTCGTTGAGTGGTACTTAATTCCAAAAGACAGGTACTAGCATTTCTTAGGACAGTTATTTTAAATCTCCTGAATTTAAAAAAATATTCAAACGAGTCTGCAATTTCACCGCACGGTAATTAATTTTCATGGACTGGTACTGTTCCTTGGATAAATATTTTGAAAATTACCCTCCCACTTTCATCTTATACCTTTTGCGAGCGAGATCGACGACAAAGATGTTGATCAGCAAAACGATGTTGAAGCGACAACAACGAAAAAAAATAAATAGAAATATACAACCCTAATTTTTTTCTTCTTTTATTGACAATGTAAAATGTAAAAATGCAAATAGTATGATAGAAAAATAAAGATTCATGTTGAGGGTTGACGGGCAATGGGGTTTGGACATAAAATTGGTTTTCAAGTCACACGAATACAAAGGGGAATGAGTTTTGGCTCTGCTAATAGAAAAAAGGAGTGAACAGGGCCTCACGACTTCGACTATGCTGTGCAAATAGGAGCAAGGAGAAGAAGCAGTTCAAATTCAAGCGGGACAGAGAGACGAAAGATTTCGACAATGCGTGATTTGAATAGGGAGGAGATCAAGTGACTTGGGAGTTGCGGCAAAGAGGAGTGCGTGAGGTGTGGTGCGGTTAGGGCTTGTGGGGGACAGGAGGAAGTTGACATACAGAGATAAACAGTGGAGTGACACTGTACAAATTGGTTCATACGATTGTTTGGAATTGAAAAACTAATTTCAGTGGATGTCATACATGCATGAATGCAAGCACACATACAGACACGCATACATACAAACATGCACACTTACACAGGCACAACTCCTTAGTTTCTAACCTAGAGCTCGCAAGCACCAATCTCAACGAAAGTCATACATGCATGCATGCATGCATACAAACACGCATACAGACATACACATAGACACGCACATGCACAAGCAGACGCGAGGGTGCGGGCTCGCGCGCACACACACACATATTGGTTTTGCATCCATCTTATACCAAACGACAAACCCCCCTAATGACCTTTAAAAAAAATGAAGGTAAAGAGATGTTAAATGGCCACGCAGGTAAAAAAATTGCATCAAAACAACTCCGCTAATTTTTCTATACATAGAGTTGATACACTATGTAGGCTCGTAACCAACCCAAATAATCAAATGATATATATGATATTTCTACTTGTTATATACTATGATACGAGCATGTATCCCACATCAAGTAAAAAGAATCTATATTAGAAAAAAATTGCAAAAATTTAAAAATATTGCATTATATAAACTATCAAGGAAAAAAAATAACAATTTGACATGAAATTGTCACTCAAAAAAACCTGAGCAATAGTAGAGGAACATTACAAGAACAAGAAGATCAATCACAATGTACAACATAGAGTTGTCTATTGATATGAGGATGTTCACTAATGCTCGTTAAAATAAGGAAATTGAAAAAACATGGCCACAAGAAAGTATCTATTTATTGATAAAGTAGTGTCGGTGCTTATAATTCTACTAAACAAAATTTGTAATAAGAAAAATTTAAAGAAGAAAAACTCCCTGAACTTCTTTTCACCATTTTTCATTGAAATGATTAATTAAATAATGACATTCAAAATTTTAAACAACTATGATAATCAAAACCACCATGGATGAGCTAAAGTAATTCAAAATGAATTTATAAGTGGCACGGGTGAAATAAAGATGGATTGTTGCACAACCAACACTTGGTTGTTTCTACTAAATCTATGTATTAGATCGGACTACAACTCCTTGAATGAATGAGTCTAACAGAAATGTTATCACTAAATCGTCAAAGTGGATAATCTCAAGTCCATTAAATAGTCCCGTACCAGACAGCCAGCCTTTTAGTTGTAAAATGAACAAGGGAATATTTTATTAAAAAAAAATATATCTGAACTATAGATTAGAGATTGTTCTTCAATTGAGATTCATTATTTACAAAACATTTTTTTTTCCACATGCATGTAGAACTATGTCATTATCACTCATAATAGAAGTACTTATTACAACAAATCTTACAAATCCCATCTAAAAGGTGGCATGAATAAACAATCATTGTAATAAAACACTTGAAGATTTAAGAAAGCCTATGAGAAGTAAAGCACCATCACAACTAGAACTTAATCAAACTTCAGATCATGTTATACTGCATGAATACCAGTTTGAGGAGGTGAACCAAGTTTTAGAACCAAGTGTTGTAGCTTGGTGAATAGTAAGTCTAACCATTGAAGTGAATTAAGTTATTGAAAAATTTAAGTATTAATTGCTCCGTTTGATTAAGAAACTTAAAAATTATTACAAGCCTAGAAATTAATCCTAAAATACTCATGATATGACTTACAAATTTTATCTTTTTGGTTGTTTAAAAAAGCATTCTAAGTTGTATTTGATTTATATAAATGGTTTGGAACTAGGAGATAAACATTAAGCTTCATATCTTATAATCTTAAATAATGTGCCAAATTAGCCTTCCAAAGCAAAACCTTGAACTTTAATTATAATAACTTCATGTTGTATTTTCATTTATATACAAGATTTGAAACTAGGAGATGAGCATTTAACTTCATATCTTATAATCTCAAATAATGTATAAAATTAATCATCCAAAGCAATAACATTTTTGTTACTTGATTTTTACAACTCCCTCAATATCTCCCTCCAAATTACAAATTATGTCAAATATTTTCATCAAATGAATTGCAAATGCTATGTTTATCATTTTTCTGAAATTTGTCTCCTTCCCACAAATTTAGAAGTTGTTTAGTTGGATGAATTTATAGCGTAAAGTAAACAGAATACAAGAGTTTTCAAAATTTTGACATTTTATTAGATAAAATTGAAATGCACTATAATTTTTTTGTAAATTTAGAATTTATATTGCAATTCAAAACTGTTGTATTCCAAATTCACCAAATTTGGCCAACTTACAAAACAACGACAAACTGCATCCTAGGGTTGTAAATGAATTGAGCATTTGACAAGCTACTCATGGCTCGACATGATTATAGCTCATTTATGATCATTTAATTAAGTAACCGAACAAGCATGAATAGTATTTTAGATACTCAATTATTAAATTAATAAGCTTGAACACTTTGTTGCTTTATTCATTTAAGATCGTGAACAATATTGTTTAAAGCTCATGAACAAACTCATTAAGATGATGAATTAAAGCTCAATGGTGGCTTAAATCAAATATAAATTATAATCTAATTTACATAAAGTATGGTTTAAAAAACTTTAAAAATCAAATTATTTTATATTATTAAATAATAAGTAATTTAAATTATTAAATAAAAATAATATATCCAAAAAATTCATTCAGTCATTTATTCACTTCATCAGTAATAGGGTCATTTAAGCTTTCACGTGAAACATTTAAGCCTTTTACATTTTATCCTTTTAGTTTGGCATCAAAAAATACATGTATTATGGTTGTTGTTCGGATGAAGAGACGTCACACCATGCTCCGAACATTTCAAACATCACATGGGCATGTTGGCCTGAATGAGTGTGGCTTTCATCTGTTTAATAGACTTTTAAAATAAAAATTTTAATTTTCTAAACACAACTAGATTATTTTGATTTGTTAAAGTTTAATAAGTCATTATTTATTTACATCCATAATTAGGTCGAGCTCGGCTCGGTAAGGTTGAACAAGCTACGCAATTAAAGCTATTGAAAAAAAATGATTGGACAACAATGAATCAAAAATGAACCAAGCTTGAATAGTGTCCTAAAAGGTTGGATCAAGCTCAAGCCGATCTTGAATAATTTTTTAGTAAATGAGCTTGAACTTGAACAGGTTTCTACATGGCTAAACTCAGTTAGTTTATAGCCATATTGTAGCCCTTGTCGTTGTCACCCCTGTC